>JASUDE010000209.1:0-56431 GCA_034509685.1 Colletotrichum cereale
AAAACCCAAGGGTGGGGGCGCATCGCGTCATCGGAAGGGATGGCGGTGGAATTCGACGTCGTCTAATGTAATCTGTCCCCCCCGCTCCGAGGGATAGCATCTCATCGACGACGCGGCGGCCGATGGATTCGCCCTCCGCCGCCGTCAGCCTTGCCCCGGGAAAGCGGGCTCAACGAGCGGTAAGCATTGCTTGGTCTGCCGATCGTGACTCCGGCGGCGGACGGCCGATGGCCCAGGGGCGTGGGGAGGTATCGAAATCGAGCAGTTGTACATGCTGTTTTGGAAGAAAACCGGCCATCAGCCAGGGTCGAACAGGATAAGAGAGAAAGCAGGGAAGCCAGGCATGCTCGAAGCACGGCGTGGATGCGGTGGTAAATTAGCGTGCATTTCCATCCGGAGCCGTTCGATGGTCGACCAGGCTCGCCTTCTGAACTTGGCCCCCCACACTCTTCCCGAGTACCCGGGGGGGGTTTTTTTTGATTTTTTTTTTTTTTTTGATCAACGGGATGGGGAGAGGGGAGAGGCGGGATATTACAGTGAGACAAGAACCGCCACGACGTAGTGGACATCAACGGGGCACGAAGGGGCATCGCAGTCGTGTTACCAGTGAAATGGAGGTAGGCAGGGGTTCCTCTTTCCCCTTGTACTCGTAGTGGCCGGATGGGGATTGCCTACAGATGGGAAAGGCGAGGAGGAGAAGAAGAAGAAGAGGCGTGCGGCCCGCCTCCTTGGGTTGCCAGAAGTTGAGGCCCCTCCAACCCAATGGACCCCGAGTGATCGGTTCGAAAGACGAGGGTACGGTGTAAGCTGGATCCCGCAGCGAGCCCAAGCCGGCTACGCGTCTCAAGACCATCAACGCTCCATGAACTGGAATCGAGACCCGGTGGTATCAGGACAGACAGGTTTAGCACATAGGAAAGGCCAGGCGAGCATGCTAAAAAGAAAAAGTGGTGTAGTTAAACGATCGTCTACGAAGAGTCTTTTCAACACCGGTGCGTGATGGGATCGCGTCGCAAGAGGAAAGATATATAAACATTCTTTTCTATCACCATCTACCCGTGGGAGCGGGACATCTTCGTCATCTACACGACGCCCCCTCCCCTGATCCGGGCCCGTCTGTAATGCGGCATCAAAAAGCCTCAAGTTTTCCCCGCCAGACTCCGTACCCGTGAAACCCGAAGCAACCGCAAATTGTCCGTTACCCAGTCCTCGTTTGTCTTTGTACAACCATGTTCTCCATCGCCACGACCGTACAATGTCCCTAGTCGTCCTCGATGTCGTCGTCGCTGATTACCAGGTTCTGCACCCGCAGACCCGCCACCGACCCGTCTCCCGTGTGCCGAATGGCCGAGCTCCTCTTCCGCGGCGAGGCCTCCTCTGAAGGCTTATCCGTAGCCCACGCGTCGCCCGTCATGACCCCGTCATCCGGCGCGTCCTCGGCTTGCTCGTCATCGTCGCCCGTTTGCGGGCCGATGCCTTGGAACGAGACGACCTTCTCAATGTCCTTAAGCTTGAAAGAGTGCAGCGTGGACTTGCGCCCGCGGACGATGGACGCCATGTACGGCAGACGTTCTAGCAACATCTCCCGCCGGGCTGCGCTCCCCAGAGAAAGGAGCGGTGCGACGTTGGAGTCAGCCTTTGCCTTCTCGTTGGCCGGCTTGGGCTTGGACTGGTGGTTCGCCATCCAGTTGCCCGTGTCCGGTTGCTTCGGCCGACGAAACGCGCTGGCCCCCTCCGTAAGACTCTTGCGGGGCGCCGTCTCCTCCCCTTTCATGAGTTTCGTCGACCACACGTCCACCAGAGCTTCAAACTCCTCCTTTGTCCGCCAAAGCTTGATGCTGGTTGGGTAGAACATCTTGAACGCATCCGCGCCCTTGGCGCCGGTAGATGCTTTGCGTTTCACAGGGGATGGCAAAGAGAATAGCATCCCGCGGACGGCAACCTGGAAGGCAATCTCGTCCTGTCGAAGCACGTGGCTCCCCGAGTCCTTGCCGAAGCTTGCAGATGAGCCTCTACCGCCAAAGAAGCTGTCCCAGGATGGAAGGAGTAAGTCGCTCTCCGAGAGGTACTCTATGCATCCGTTGACATAATCCAGGGGCGTCGACGCGTCAAAGGGCGGCACGGTCTCGCATGAGAACATGTAGTTTTCGTGGAGAGCAGAGATGAAGGTCTGCGTGTCCGTGCCGGTTTCGTCTATCAGCGTATCGACCGAGACCTCCGATGGCTTCGGCCGCGAATGGTGGGCGATGTAGCTGGGTAAGCGCTCTGCCGTATTTGGCGTCGATGTCGTCTCCTCCCTCTTGTTGTAGACCACTTTTCCAACGGCGTGGAAGATGCCAAGACTGGCCTCTCGTTGAGATATCAGCTCCAAAGTCTCTTCTTCGCCCTTGGTGAGGGATATGCCCGCCTTGGCGCCTTTTGACTGCTTCGACATGGAGACCTTGGCCCCCCAGTCGGTGTCTTGATCGCCTTTCAGGCACATAAACTCCAAAGAGGATATCGCACTGCGGATATCCCCGATTTCGCCTAGACGCTTCAGTACCTGAGGGCCTGGTGTGCGCTTCCTGCCCGACTTCCGTGCCTCTTTCAGCACAACCAGTTCCAGGGCTTTCGCGAGCAGAGTGGGCGCGATAGTGTTGAACTCGATGACGCGTGTTCCGGGGTGTCGCAAGATCTCCGGGCCCAGCAGTCGATGGGCAGTAAAGCTGTCTGCCGAAGCCGACGTCGTGGTCAGCAGCGTTTCCGAGATGATCAGCACGACAGGAGTGATGGGTTCACTAGGTGAACGCCGCCCAAAGGTCGTTAGTGAAGGCGTGTTCGCCGCCAGGTATTCCAGGAGTGTGCCTCGAAAGGAAGAGAGGGCAGTCGACGACCTTGAAAAGGTATTGGGGAACTCTTCTATGAGGATAATCTTGCCTGTAGAGTCGGACTTTTCGTTGGCTAAACGCGGTGCTTCGGTTGCCACACCTGTGTCGAGCTGCCCAAACTTTCCACCTCTGCTCAGGAACTCTTGGAACTGCGCTGAAGCGGATGTGTACCCAAGGTGTGCTCCGAGGGTGTTTGTTGGGTTCCTCCACTCCAGAAGCTCGTAGCCCATGTCCTTCGCCAACAATCTCATGGCGGTGGTTTTCCCCGAACCCGCGGCGCCTTTGAGGAGGAGCAGACGTTGGCGCAAGCGCCCGCCGACGACGTCCTCCAGCCACTTCCTGACATCGGCGACCTTTCTCTTGTGCACGGCCAGCTCGTCCAGATTGAGCGGACCAAAACGTTCCGACCAAGGTCGCAGATCGTCGTCAAGCGCTGCCGGCTTCGTCGGACGGGGAGGCTTGAGAAACTTTTGACTCGAACCAGTTGTTGTCGAGGAAGAGACCGGCGTGCTGTCCCGAAACCGCTTCCGTGCATTTTGGCCGACGATGCTCGATGTGCTAGCTTTCTGTTCCGCGACATCGTCTTCCTCGGAGATCGGGTCGCTCACAATGTCGTCGAGAGGCACTGTCCGCGAAGCAGCGGCCGGTTTGACGATGGTCTTAGACGTCTGTTTGGAAAACAGTGTCATGAGGTCGCCATTTCGGCCCTTCTCCTCCACCTTGACGCGCTTCTGCTGCTTTCCCTTGAACTTTTCGGGGCTCGTGCTCGGGCTCTTTGTGCCCTTGCTGGGTTGTCCGTTTCGCGATTGGAGAGCAGCGGGGGTCGCGACAGCTCGGGTGTTGTAGGCGACGCGGGGCTTCGGTTTCGTAGGACTCGGGGAGATGGAAGCGTCCCGGGTGTCGGATTTCGAGGGTGACGATAGAAGGAAGTTCGTGAGGGTATTCGTCTGTGGCCGTTCATCGTCTTCATCGTCGGACTCGACGACGTTGCGCCTTCTTCGTTTGGCGGGCGGGATCATTGGATGGAAAGGCGACTGGCAAGCTCAACATGAGCTCATGTCTCTGCAAAGTTGCAGGTCAACTGGCGCGGCCTTCTTTCTCGGTGACGTGGACGATGCTGCAAAGGCTGACAATAATATGGAAGAAAGCGCGGCCAGGCAAGCATGCACGCACCTGCCTTCGGCGGCTAAGGCAGCTGCATCCTCGTCATTTGGAGCCTCGCCAATCGGGCCCCCACTTGGACGAGCACTACGGTGGGTGGGCGCTAGATTGTCGCTAAACCATCCGGTGTTGGCGGTACCTGGCGAGCCCGGGCTGATCTCCGCCGCAACTGCCCGTTGGTTGTATTTCTTGTCTCGGCAAGGTGTACGGGTAACCAAGAAACTTTACTGTGTGACAACTACCTAGAGGTAGTCAACCTTGGTAGGTAATTGTCACCTTCAACAAACTTGCGCTATAATCCGTCCTAAGATCCGGTATTCCGGAGCGAGTTGTTTCTGGGGTGCTGCTTCAATTGTCCCGAATTAGTACACGACTATACTTGACGTTCAACCTCGGATGGCTCGAAAGCTTTCATTACACGTTGAATTCATTTCCATGCCTATATACGCCATATTTTGTACAATTTGTTGGACTGAGAGCACGTAATGACACTGAGACATCTGCTTAGTCGGGAAGAAAAGTCCGAGAACAATTACCCTACTCAACGATGCCTCGTGGAAGCAGCAGAAGCTACAACCAACGCTCAGAAAGCCCATCCACGGAAGTTGTCAACAAAGGTCAGAGCAGATGCCAAGTAGCGTTCGTGTACGTCCCCCCACGTCCTAGACGCCTCCTTCATGGCGCGAATGGCTGCAGAATGTCAGTAAACATACTTGTAGAGCTGTCGGGACGCTGAACCGACCTTTGACATAATGGGCGTCTGTTGCCCACTGCGAGTTCAGAGCCTCGTGCTCGACGTGACCCCAATGACGCGCCTTCAGATCCGTCTCGACGTTGTCGGGGTCAATCTTGGGCCGCAAAAGAGATATATACACAGCGAGGACCAGGAGCCACCATTCCCTCACCAGGTCGATGTGGAACTTGGCAGGAATGAAGGGGAGGAGAATGCGGACAGCATGGCTTGTCGTGAGGAGATGCACGGTGAAGAAATTGTATCCGTGGGTGCCGCGGGGCACCGTCGCAACCAAGAGCGCAACAGCAAGCTCCTGGGATTCTTCGAATTGCTTCACTGGGTCGGTGATGGTCCAAGCATTCCAGTATTCCAGGACAAGGCTCTCGTGCTTGTCAAACAAGACGTCGAGGTTCTCCAGCGCCGGCTCTTTGAACAAGCCGTCGAGGCGTTTGTCTTGTGCCAACTTCTCCACCAGTTCGAACGTCGACTTGGAGCTGAACGGCGAGGATTTCGTGTAGGACTTGTCGTCGAGGTACTTGTGGAAGAAGTTGTATTGCGTGGCTGCCAGGGTGAGTGCTTCGATGGCAATCTCCTTCGAGTTCATCTCATATGCGTATCCGAGGTGGATGAGGGGGTGGCCAACTTGGTGAGGGGTTAGCAGATGCACCATGGTGTCAGTCCTCGGGGCAACACGTACGGCCACCAATGAGTCCGTGGATCAAGGGCTCCTCGCCAGTGAACATGAACTTGTCGACAACCTTGTTCCAGTCGTACGAGCTGTAGGCCAGCGAGTCCTCGAAGAAATCGAGGTACGCTCTCTGATACGTCTTATCCCCCAGGAGGTCCCTCCAGTCGTCCTCGGTAACCTCGGCCGGGGATTCTTTCCAGGGCTCGAGTTCCTTCGTCTCGGCTTCGTAGATGGTCTGCAACTGGCGGTCGTTGGCGCCGAGGAGGTAGGCAGAGGAGAGGATGTGCGGCGCATGGTTATCGTACTGGAGGTTGTGGTAGATGACCGAGTGGTTGACATGGTTCGCCCTCAGCAGGTGCTTGAGGCACCGCGCTCGTCTGTCGTGATCGGTCTCGACATCGTGGACCTCGACGGCGGGGATGTCGATGGCCTGCGCTTTCTCGCTGTCCGAGACGAAGCGGTTGACGATGGGGACGTAGGATAGCAGACCGGGTGCCATTTTTTGTTTTTGGTATTTTCTTTTTGGCAATAGCTTCAGCTTATTCGCATTGTTGGAGAAAGAGGGAACTCGGGGTTTGCGACGGAGCTGCAGATGCAATCGGCCGCTGGAGACATGGCGCGACCCGAGAATCGTTGGGAAAGTGACGTGTGATGGGTTTGACCGAGTGGGGCCACCAATGCAGGGAGCGCACGCGCCCCCTCGTTACATACAGGGGCCATCCCGCATCGCATGGAAGCTGCTTAAAGTGCTGCCAGCTGGACCGTTGGCGTCCTCAACCCCGCCATTCTCGGCCGGCCGCTTGTGCCCCGCTATCGAACCGTCCGGGGACGGGACGCCAACAGTTGGAATCCCGCCATGTCCGACGCGAGTTTCACTTCCTTTTGTTTTCTCTTCCTCTCGCCATGTTCCAGATATGTTCTCTGTAGGAAACTTGACATCTTTTATTTGCTCACCAGGCTTGTATCGCCTGGCCGATGAGCCTCGTGATTGGAGCTGACTTTAGGCTCAGGACACAACGGGGGCAGGCACTCTTATCCCGCTCTTCTCATCCCGCTCTTCTCATACCGCTCTTCTCATTTCGATCTTCTCATCCATATCTTCTCATCCTGCTCTTCTGATCCTGCCCCTCTCATCCTGTCCTTTCCAGTGTCATCGAAATGAAGAGAGTGGGCGCCAGACAGTCGCGTCAATGCCGGTCTTTGAGGACTCTCGTGCCTGAGTCCTGGTCGCAGACTGGACTCAGGCTGCAGGCTGTTTCAAGGACAGAGACACGGATGACATGTCTTGCACATCGAAACACAAGACAGCGTGGGAGAGGGGAGGTATAGTTTAATAGAAACAAAAGGAAACCCTATATAGCCACGGTACTATCTGTCTCTGCAGACCCCGAGATAAATGGCTCGCCCATATCCTCCCACCACCTGGTCGTGTCAAGATTTGTGAACCCGACTTTGCGCATGCAGGCGAGCAAGAGAATCTCATGTTTCTACAGGTAGGATGGCAGCCATTTATAGCACCTGTATCCCATCGTCAGCTCGCTTATGTAACGATCCCAGAGGACCTTTGACAGGTTGTCCACGCATGAACTAGATGCAATTCTCGGTGATCCAAGGGATGCTGATTGGCATAGTTAATATGGGGCGCATGTATGCCATTGACCAATGGCATAACTAGTTGTCACCGAAAATGGGAATCAAGAGCTTCGTGTAGGTTGTTGAAGCTGCGGGATCTCGAAGAGCCTCAGCTGGGAGTGGTATAACAGGGTGTGCGTGAAATCCGTGAGCCCCTCATCACTTTTCAATCCTACAAACCCCCCTTAGGTTGCCAAAATCCCGCAATCCTTGACAAAGCACAGGATACCCGCGCGTGCCCCTTGTAACTCCACCCCTGTCCACACAGCGACTTACATGGCCGAGATGGAGCTCGATCAGAATGCTATTTACGACTTCCTGAACTGCCATCAAAATGCAAAGCGTTCAGGCTCCAACCCGGCCGTCCGTCAGGCCACCCAGCATGACCTTGGTAGCGGTCAAGGACAGGACTTAAGTGAGGATGATAAGCTTTTCGAATACTACTTCAACTACCCTGATTATGTTCGGGACCTCAAGAACAACCCAACCCCTCCCCCCATCATGGCTCCGCAGTCCGTACATGACTCTGGGAGCACAACAGAGACATCGTCTATCCGCACCCCCGAGACCTTGCTGTCCCACCCGGGCTCCCCTTTGACAGACTACGGCCCCCCTATCTCGGAAGACGACCCGTATAAGGATGACGACCTGGCTGCTACTGATATCAATGAATTCGCCAACCCTCCCGACCCTTTCCTCTTCCCCAACATCAACCAGAAACCAGACCCCCCCAGGAAGCAGAATCTTAGGGTTTCCACCACCACTAAGAGGCCCCGACCCGACAGTCCGAATGGGAAGAAACGGGTCGTCAGGGACGTATCCAAGACAAACCAGGTCAGATTCAACGGGTCCTGCACACGGTGCCGAATTCAGAAGGTCGACTGCACAACCGCCGGCGCATGCGATAGGTGCATCAAGGCCTATCCCAAAGATTCAGGAAGCGCCTGCGTTCGTAGAGAACTCGTAGCAATCGCCTTCGACTTGTCCTCTGCGCGCTGTAAGTTCCCTGGACCTTGGCTAGGGACCATCAACGATCCCAAGAATCATCGGCTGACACATGCCAGTTGCCGGACTAGACAGGAAGACCGAGTTGGAAGCGAAACAGACGCTCCAGTTCGTGCAGCCACGGGACTACGGGAGCATCCACAGGGGTCATGTGGTGTTTGGTCGAGACCTACGCGGAGTGAGGCTCTCCACCGTGCTGCAAAACTACAGTCGCATGTCAGAGGATGGCCAGGAGATCATCCACCAAGGATGCGTGCTTTCCAGAGAAAACGGGGTGCCTTCGCATGACGAGCTGATCAGGTGGGGCGAGGAAATCGTGTTTCCCGAAGACAGGGACACGTTCGAAGGCCTCGTCGAGCTCTTCATCAAGGACTATTCCGCCCCTTGTCGCTCCGGCGGCCCCCGGCGGCCCCAAGTACGGAACATCTAAACCCCCCTTGCTCCACGATGTTGCGCTAACGATCGAAAAGATGGAGCTCCTCAACGACGTCCATAAGATGAAGGTCATGTACAAGATCTGTTGCGAGGAGAAATTCGGCTTCATCCGAGAAAACTCCAACGCCGTCGAGCCGCTGCCTCTGCTCGTCACGGCAGAGTTCAGGACCATCGCACTACGGGCCCTCGCGCAGTTCGAGAACAGCGCGCTCCGCGCGCTCGACAAGTACCTCGCCCCGAAGAAGGTCCCGGAGTGCGAGGCGCCGGCGCTCTGGGCCTCGTTGTGGCAGCTGCTGTTCATCTACCGGGACCTGCTGAGGACCCGGGCCCCGTCCAGCGGCAACGCGGCCTCCCTGCTCAACGCCGTAGCGGTCTTCTACGCGGCGCACTTTAGGACCGCCGCCTCGCTCAAGCTCTCCCTGGACGGCATCCGGGGCTCTTGGGACCCCCGCGAGACTCGGCAGGCGGCGCTCGCCGGCACGTTTGACCACGCTCTGCGGCTTCGCGACACCCTTCGTGAGTACCTCCCCCCGAGTTTCGAGTGGCGAATTCATGTGCCTATTCTAACTTTGTGGATTTCAGATCGCACAATTGCTGCTGGCACCAACGATACCGATAGTCGTCTCAAGGGTCTCGTCGTAGATCCTGAGATGAAAGTGCTCAAGCGGCGACAGCCCAGCAAGAAGTCGGCCAAAGGAAAATAGGCCATCTCATGTCGTTTTCGGTCTATGTGTTCGCTTGTCCAGCTTGTTTAGAAGGCCTTCGTCAACGTTTTGACTGGTGACATAAGCGTACAATTTTTCACCATAATCCCTGAGAAACATTGATATGAAAAGCAAACTCTTATCTTTTTGTGTCTAGATGACGATAAGTGGCCTCTAGTCAATATGAAGCTCGAATCTATCTGCTTTATAGAAAGAATGGTTCGCTTCTTGCAAACCCCAGACCAATCTCAGTAGGCTCCCAGCTATCGTCGCTCCTATCTTAGCCAGAGTTCTTCTCAATGGCCTTTCTAGCCGCTGTCTTTAAAAGATCGTCGATGGTATCATAGATCGCCCAGACTTCAGTAGCGAAGTCTCGTTCAGGTTTGGCGTGACCACCTCGGGGTTGAGCGTTGGCGCACATTGTCATGGCCTCCTCTAGAGAAGAATTGATATCAGCTCTGATGGTGTCGTAGGGGGTTTGTTTGACGCGGCGTAAAGAACTGGACGGCTCCCCATGGTCGTTTGGATCCTTCTTGATCCTCTTCGCCTCGCTTTCGTCGTTGCTGGACTCAGACTCGGCTCCTCGCTTCTTTCCATCCTCCTTGTCCTTCTTCATCTTCTCGGCCTCGATCTTCATGGCCTCAGCCTCATTGGCCTTCTTAATCTTGTCGGACTCGATTGTTGAGCTCGAGGGTGCTCCCTGAGTGATTTCTCGGACAGGAAACCTCAACTGGGACTCTCTTTTCTCAGTGCTCGTAATGTCATCAATACGAAACTCTCGATGGAAGAAGACAGAAGGTACCTTTCCAAGGAGAAAGGCATGGCAGACGCCAGAGACAACATCGGGGCGAGCGAGGGCGTAGTAGCGTGTTCCTCTATCCTTGGCGTTCACTCTGCAAATGACCTTTAGTGCCGTCGACTCAGGGCGAAAGACCAGGACGCTTTGCGACTTCTTCATATCGTCACCTCTCACAAGAGACTGGACGCTTGTTCCCTTGAGGATTTTGTCTGGAGAGGGCAAGTCTATGAGAGGTAGAAACCACCCAACCCAGACGCCCTCATGCTTAGGGTCGGAACCTGTAGCGATCTCAGTATCATGGGGTAGGCTAGTTGTTCCCCCAATAACCTTGTCGTGAAGGTCTTTCTTCAGTTGCACCATATCTCCAGGTCTCTCAGTGAGCTTAGAGAAGCGTAGGATCTGTTTTGCTTGCCGGGATAGACCTAGCCCATCGTCATAAGCATGGAGCTTGGTTGTCCAGGCCATTTCTTGCGACAGGTGCGTGGCCATGTTTGTATTGCGTGAAGATGGAGAAATATAGAAAAATGGGTGACTGGAGTAGACGTGTATGACCAGTCTAGAATTGTGTTTGGATACAGGCGTAGAAATGCTCTGGTTTTAGTAAGGTTGACGAATGAGATTAGGAATAAAATTTGCGAGGTGAGGGTAAAGTTGGAAGCTGGCTCAAAAAGCGAGGAAAGCTCGAGACTATGAGCTCTTTCCTTGCTGTGATCTGGATGCGCCTGTCGAGCCTGCTTTTTGCTTTTTATCTTGTTTAGTGCCTGCCATCTAGATAGTACTTACCTTCCCTCCTTCCGAAAACAAGAGACCCCTTTTTTCCTTTTTTTCTTCCCTCCCCCTTCCTTCCCATCTTTCCATCCCGTATTCCATTAGTCTTCTATTTCATCCATCCTTCCGAAAATAAGAGACCTGTCGGACCGCCACGGAGCTCTTGCAAAGGAATCCTCTTCACCTACAACTACTTCTTTTCTCTTTACTCCTACACACACTAACACCAACGCAACGCAACGCAACGTCATCAGAAATACTTTTTATCTTTCTTTCTTTTCTGAAAACCCCAAGCCCAGCAAAACCAAATGCAGACACAGTCAAGACTAGAAACTACATACCGACATACGATGGCCGCTACTTGCGTCATCCACATCGACGACGACGATTGTTCCCGAGTTTCATGCTCATCTCATCGAGTACTCGGCTACCAAGGACTCACGTCACGTCGCTGCAGCGTCTAGAATCGTCAAGGAGACAGCTAAAACTGATATCACTCCATGGGTGAAGAGCACCCATCTCCAGATGCTTCTGAAAAAGAAGCCATTAACTTTTCTTCAAGCCAATGCGGCAGTCGAAGAGCTTTTCGTGAGTGAACCAGTTCGTGACTCGTCCAGTCCCTCGTCCAGTGTCTTATACCATCTAACTCTAGTGTTTTATCTGATGCTTGGTCTACTCCGGTACGCAGTCTAGTGCCTAATGCCGTCCCGCGTCCCACCTCAGTATCTATGGTTAGGTGAAGTTCGATTGAAAGCTAACGATTTATGTGCCAGACTATGTATCCCAATCTCGATTAAGGGGAGATGAGCTCCCTTACTGGCGACGTAATCTCAAAGGTGTCTGACAGATTTCATCGACAACCTGATAGATACGTCCTCACTTGAGCTACCATGCGCCTCTCCATGACTGTATTTGCAGTGCGTCTGAAGAACAGCCCTTTTTGAGACGAAGAGACGGTCGAGAACATCATAGAAGAGGCTTTCAAGATCATCACGATGGATTCAAAAGCAGAAACCTCGGCCCAGTTCATCTACGAGATCAACCCAGACAGCACTCTCAGTTACGTCAATATGGAAATCAATGTCCTCCAGAAGCTACTATCAAGCTAAGATGATGCGACAAGGACGCTATCCAATATTATCAAGTCATTGCCCAGTCCGCGCAATAAGAAAGAGACGATCGACAAGTTAGAAGAAACTTCAGACAGTGCCACCGCACACATTGCTTCTCGAAGCTACTTGCATTTCCTCGGACTACAGTTCCAGGTCATTCAGGACGAGCATCTCTCCACCCCATTTAGCCGTCACATCAAGCGACTGCAGTCTACTGCTGTTTCTATCGGTAAGAAGACAGAGAAAGAACCTAAGGATGAAGATTAGGATGAAGATTAGGATGAAGATTAGGATGAAGATTAGGACGAAGATTAGGATGAAGATTAGGACGAGGATGAGGATGAAGATTAGGACGAGGATGAGGATGAAGATTAGGACGAGGATGAGGATGAAGATTAGGACGAGGATGAGGATGCGGATTAGGATGAGGATAAGGATGAAGATGAGGAATAAGGCTATAAACTGATAAAGACCGGGCTCTAGAAGTGATTACAGCAGCGGAACAATTTTTTAGTGAGCGGAGGAGGCATGGTTCTTACAGCGGGCCCCTGGTTTGCGGGGCTTTTAAGATCAGTATTCTTAGAACACAGCCTAGAAATTAATGCGTTTCATAGAGTTCTTAAGGACGTATGTTCTATAGCAAGCAGCGAGGCTATCCCGAACATCAACTGCTATATTGGTGCCTGTGCAAAGCCGGTAAAACTCGCATAATCTTTTCCTTCTTTGTCATTGTTGAAATATGACGCCGCGAGTTTTTTCAATCAGCTAGTGTCAATTATGTCTCAGTCTTGTCTCTTTCCTTGTTTTATTATGCCTGCTCTTTCTCAGATACGCAGTCTTTTCTCGTTAGCCTCATCTAACTCTGTTCCTATCTATAACTACATGTAACCTATAAGGTTGTATACAGATAATTGGGTTTTACTAATAGCGTAGAACACTGTTATAATGATATTTACTTGGCTCTGTGTGCTGATCACGGTGCTGTCAGCTGCGTCGTGTGTGAGCACATATGTTCTTCGCAGTTAGCAAAAACTTGTCTGGGAACAACGCCGCCAGAGAAGACTAAACTTTGGTTCATATCTGGTGCAACCCATTTATTGTTTGTGACTGGTCCGTCTATCGTACATACACTCAAAAGATAATCCTAACTACCTCTTATCAATACTCGAACCCTCGGAAACAAGGTCAACCCCGGTCATTCGAACCCCAATCTTGGAGGGCGCGAGTGCACATCGGGCTACGGGGCCGTATCTGTGGATCCATCCCCCCTTTGCGCGGGGAATCCGTGTCAATTGGCCGAGGAGAACCCAGGTAACACCCCGGGGCTCCTCGACCTCGCCCTCGGCACCAGTCGCGGCTTATCGCTTTACTGCGAACCATTGAGCTGTTGATAAACGACCCTCCCAACGTCGACTCGCAAAGCCGAGGCCGCATCGTCGCGCATCGTTGAAGCAAAAGAACTCACAACGGCCTCTCTCTTACAAGCCATGGCGCAAGCGGACCACCCCTACCAGAAGCTCGACATCGATGAGCGAGTCAAACGGGTCCTCCTCAAGACACCACTCATCGATGGCCACAATGACCTGCCGCAGCAACCGCGGGCGTGCTTCCACGGCAAGATCCATGATAACCCCAAGTTCGACCTCGCCAGCGGTTTCGAGAGGGGCATGACGGATATCCCTCGGTTGAGGGAAGGTGAGTCCCGGCTGCGTCGTTCAGTTGCCTTTTGGTCAAGACCACTTACACATGACGCTCCGAAGGTGCCGTCGGCGGCCAGTTCTGGTCCGTCTGCGTCCCCTGTCTCAGGTCCGCGGAGAACTTCTCCACCCCCGAGTACTCGGACATGGCGCGTGACGCCATTGAGCAGATCGACCTGACGCTGCGTCTTATTGAGTCTTACCCCGAGACCTTCGAGTTGGTGCATGGGCCGGATGATGTAAAGGGCATTTATGAGTCGGGCAGGATTGCTTGCTCTATTGGCATCGAGGGGTAAGTATTCGATCAAGAGTACAGGCAGGCTGTGTAAGTCTCGGACTGACATGAGTCGCAGGTTGCATATGGCCGGCAACAGCATTGGAATAATCAGGGCCTTTTATCGTTTGGGAGTGAGATATGTAAGTCAAGATGCCTACCTGGCTTACGGGACACAACACTGACTCTACCAAGTGTACTCTCACTCATGTGTGCAACAACGCCTTCGCCGACAGCTCAACCTCGAAAATCGGACCGGTCCACGGCGGTCTTTCCAAGCTGGGCCGCTCGGCAGTGGTCGAGATGAACAGACTAGGTAGGTGTGCGCTCCCCGTTTTCCCCCGGCACCCCCCGTCTGACCGCGCAATCCGTAGGGATGATAGTGGACATCTCTCACGTCTCGGAGAACTGCGCGAAGCAAGTGCTCGAGCTCTCGCGCGCGCCCATCATGTTCTCCCACTCCAACGCCAAAGGCGTCTTCGACTGCCCCCGCAACGTGCCGGACCACATCCTCGACATGGTCCCTGCCAACGGCGGCATCGTGATGGTGACATTCGTCCCGGAGCACGTCGCCACGCGGAGGGGAGACGCCAGGATGGACATGGTCCTCGACCACCTGTTCTACGTCGCCGGGCGCGTCGGCTGGGACCACGTCGGCCTCGGCTCCGACTTTGACGGCATCGCCTCCGTTATTCCCGGCCTGGAGGACGTCAAGTGCTACCCGAGCCTCCTGAAGGCCATCCTCGACCGCGGTGCGACAGAGGAGCAGCTCGCCAAGGTCGCAGGCGAGAACATCCTGCGGGTCTGGCGCGGCGTGGAGAAGGTCAGGGGCGAGATGAAGGCTGAGGGGGTCTTGCCGGTCGAGGATATTTGGGAAGATCGGACTTGGTGGAGGTATGATGGGTACTACCAGATGCCCGATCCTGATCCCGAGGACAAGTTGGGTTTGGACTGGTACGGCGTTCCACCTCCAGATGAGGGCTTGTATCTTGAAGACAAGTAAGGGGTCACAAATAATGTCTAGCAATGTATTCAACCTGAACATGGATGTTCGGACTCATCCTCGCCATGTGCATGATTAAAGGATCATATGAGATCCGTGTGATTCCCATATCTTTTCTTTTGGCTTCAGTGTTGACGGAGCCTTAAGCTCAAATATACTTTTATCAAGCTTGAAGCAACTATGCCAGGAAGACTTGCTTTCATGAGGGGCATAACTATTGTCGAATACAACTCCCTCTCATCGTCATATTTTTCCGTTTAGCGATCTTCATAGTGTATTACTACATGGTACCGACAACGATCGATATGCGGACCACGGCTTCTCACTGCGACATTGTGCGCGGGGTAGTGAGTGAAGACCGCGGATGACTTGAGCCGGTGACAAGGGTTTTCCGCGGAAAGCGACAACATGCTCCAGACGTACCAACACCTCTTATCTATCGCATCGTGGAGCAACCCAGGACGTACAAAGATGAATTGTGGGCCTGTCACTTACACACCGGTGGTCATATAGTGAGTCGTCTCGTGCAACGCCGGCTGGTTCGCATCGCAGTCCCCGAGAACCCTCTTTCTGCTTCTCCAGGAACGTATCAGACAAACATTATGGAGACTGACACGAAGAAGAAGGAAGAGCTCATGGCTTCGGGGCCCTCCAAGGCCCTCGACCTCCTCGACACTGCCGAGGGCGAAGTCGTCGACCCGGGAGAGAGCGCAGCCCTCCTGAGACGACTCGACCTCAGACTCATGCCGCTGCTGTGCATCACCTACGCGCTGCAGTCCATCGACCGGACAACCCTGAGCTATGCGGCCGTCTTCGGCGTCCGCGAGGACCTCGGCCTGACCGGCTCCGAGTACTCGTGGGCGGGCGCCCTGCTGTACCTGGGCTACCTGTTCTGGGAGTTCCCGACCAACGTCCTGCTGCAGAAGCTGCCCATCAACCACTTCATGTCCGCGACCGTCGTGCTATGGGGCGCCGTGCTCATGTGCCACGCCGCGTCGCGCGACTTCGCCGGCCTCGCGGCGACGAGGACGTTCCTCGGCGCCTTCGAGGCTTCCATCAACCCCGGCACGATGCTGCTGTTCTCCATGTACTACTCGAGGAGGGAGCAGCCCGTGCGGATGGGCATCTGGATCGGCTCCGCGGGCCTGGGGTACGTCACCGCGGGCCTTGTGACCTTTGGCATCGGCCACATCCAGGGGTCCATCGCGAGCTGGCGGCTCCTGTTCCTGTTCTGGGGCGCCGTCACGGTGGCGTGGGGCGTCCTCATGCTGGTCCTCCTGCCCGGGTCGCCTCTCACGACCAAGTTCCTGTCGGAGAGGGAGAGGGCGATGGTCATCAGCCGCGTCAAGGCCAACGGCACGGGAGTCGAGAACAAGACCTTCAAGTGGCCTCAGTTCAGTGAGGCCATGACGGACACGAAGACGTGGCTGCTGTTTCTGTTCGCTGTCGCGAGTAACAGTCCCAACGGTGGGCTGACGACGGTACGGTTCACTCTCGCTGGTTTTGCAAGACTCGATGCTGATGCTTCTATAGTTCCAAGGTCTTGTGATCAAGGGAATGGGCTTCTCGACTCTGGAAACCACTCTCATCCAAATGCCTTCGGGAGGCGTTCAGCTCGTTCTCTGTCCCTTGGCATGGTGAGCGCGCCTCTCACTCCTGCATTGTCCGAACTGCGCTCACACACAATCCAGTTTCTTTGCTTCACACTACCCCAACGCCCGCATAGCCATCATGCTCATGTGCCTTGCTCCTTTCCTCGCCGGCATCCTCGGTCTCTGGCTGATCGACCAGTCCCACCCCTACGGCCGGCTCGCCTGCCTCTGGATCTCGTTCGCCTACACCGCCACCTGGACGCTCTCCATGTCCGTCGCCACGGCCAACACCGCCGGGCACACCAAGAAGATCACGACGAACGCCATGCTCCTGATCGGATACTGCCTCGGCAACTTCGTCGGCCCCTTCTTCTTCAAGGCGGAGCAGGCTCCGAGGTATCCTCTGGGCGTGGCGATGATGATATTCTGCATCGGCGTGCAGGTTGCCTGCTTGTGCGGTATCTGGTCACTCCTGTGGTTCCGCAACCGATCGAGAAAGCCGGAACATGCGCCCTCCCAGGAGAACGAGCATCAAGCGTATGAGCGAGGTCTTCTGGATGAGACGGACTTGCAGAATAAGTACTTCAAGGTAAGAAACCCGTGTTTCTTCGTATGATGGGTTATATAAACTGACTCTCGATAGTACGTTTACTAGGTCTTGTGTGTCGAGATGGGATAGGGGTTAGGAGACCCTTTGTCAATGTTTTGACTGGTGACATGGGCGTCCAGTTCCTTCACCTGGCGGTATAAACGAACTTGACATACTGTCCTGAGATACATGATTGATATAGAGACCAACCGCCTATCATTTTTAGGGTCTATAAGGCGATCAGTAGCCTCTAGTCTATATGAGGCTCACATGTATATTGCTATAGAGAAAAGTTGGTTCAGGGTGTCACCAGAAAGTAGGCAGCTACAGTTCGTTGTGTTAGCAGCGTCCAGATCCCATATTTCGTCCATGCGTTAGAAAACAACAGAATCTCATCCCAAATACAACCAGATGGAAGGAATAGTCTTTAACCGCAACACTAGACCCGGATAGGATGGCATCATCTACGACGAGATCTTGACAGAGATCTGGCAGTACGCCAAGAACTCAGAGAGATGTGGTGCCGACGCAATCAGCCATGCTGTGACCAACCGAGACTTCCTTGAAACTACTCTTGCAAATCTGAGACGATCTACGGCCCTGAAGCAATACGAACTCATGGAGCGATACAGTTGGGTTCACGACACCGCAGAGGAGTACAAGAGCGCCTTTCACCCCCAATACCTTGGGCCGAGACGGGACAAACTGTTCAACGCCTTCATGAACTGGAAGAAGATGAACATTGAAGAGTTCCTCCGGATACTATTCAGCCACGCACACGAGTCGAACAGCAAAATCCGCTGTACCAGTTCTGTCAGAAAGCTGGTTGTAGCTCAGAAACACATGACCTACATTATGAGACAGCTGACATACAAGGTAATAAGGGCCATCAATGAAATGTCTTTAGCGGAGAGGACCGTGGTTATTGAGAACAACCTGGAGGTAACTGAGCGAGTGGCAGAGTCTGGAGACGACGAGGAGGAGGGCGAGGCTTCCGACATGTCTGAAGACACTGACACTGACAACGACTCCGTCTTACTGGCCTACACTTTAACAACTAGTGCCCTATAAGCGGTCTCTTAGCGTCTCTAGGCGCCCCCTACTTCGACGCCTGACCATCGCTATTGCCCATAGTATTGCGATGAAATTTTCTTCTTCTATCTGATGGTAGTTGGGATGGCATTTTGTTACTGTTTTCTAAACGCATGGACAGAAACTTCCTTTCTGCACCCAGTCATATCTTTCACAAAAGCATACCTGCCGCCCAGGACCTCAACCAACTTACGCCTAGCAACAAGTTAAGCGTAACCGCTAGACAAATTCTCGACAAACAAGATGTCTCACCAGCAGAACCGTAACAGCACCCCAGTCCCTTGTGAGGACTTCCCTGCGACCACCATTCGCATGGTCTGGGACAAGGTCCAGGAATACGTTGCAAACATGCGCGCTCAGAACCGACACCTTAACACAGCTAGCGGAGCCATCGAGATCCGACTGCAGTTGGACGACCTTGCGCGGGAGGAGCAGCAGCAGGGAGAACTGGACACGGACAAACTCATACAACGAACGCTACAATCTCAGATGAATGCTGCACGTCATCGGGAAGTACGGCGTCGTGGGCAATTCGCCTACAAACGGACCGGCTATGAGACATGCGGCAATTTCGTTTGCTACTTTTTAACGTCAAGGACATACACGTTTTTCAGGCAAATAGACATGTTAACCTAGACAGCCACGACTATAGACACCTGTATCAGGCGCCGAACTATATGCGAGCTGAAGGCCGTGTTTTCGTCGCCCAGAACGGGATCGCTGAGATACAGAGACGAATGAGCGACCTTAAATCCTGACGACCTACCGACTGGGGGGGGGGGGGCATCCAAATTCCATATTTCGTCCATGCGTTAGAAAACAACAGAATATCATCCCAACTACTATCAGATAGAAGGAATAGTCATAGTAATACTATGGGTGATAGTGATGCCATCCTATCCGGGCCTGTTGCGATGAGCAATATCCGTTAAGCGAAGGGTAATGACATCTCGCTGTTACACATCCACGCCATTTATACCAAATCGCATTACTACGCGAGGATAACACAAATAACGAATGACGATTAATGCAAACGAGGTCGTTCGCTTTTTTTCGAAAAACGGGGGGAACTGTTAGGCATATCTACGGATGTAGACGATGCCAGACTAGCCGGGTCTACTGCGATGAATCAGGCCAGGTTCGGATGGAATTGCTATTGCTCGTAGTATTACTATGTACCAAAGACTGGACTGCTATCTGATTGTGGTCGGGATAGAATTTTGTTGTTGTTTTCTAACACGAGCCGGACTCCTCCCCGGAATTCTCATCGGTAATCGAGGACGCCTTGACCCCCCTTTTCCGTCTACCCTCTGCCTTCTTCTTCTCTTCCAGCTTTGTAGAGATAAATGCCTGGTACACTTGCAGCTCTTCGGTTGTCGCTTTAATGCCGTGGTAGTCGATGCCTTGTTTCCCACGTGTCTTCAAGAAGTCTTTGTTGAGACGCTGAAATGTGTGACCGGGGTATATGATGATATTGCCGAAGAGTCTGACATTGTTCCCGTTGAGGTCAGAGTCTTTCCAACCCATAAGGATGACACCCTTAACCAAGCACAAGGCCGTCCAAAGATCGCTCTCTTTCATGCGAGCAAATCCTTTGACGAACTTGGTTGCCCTCGCGTATACTGTATGACAAGAGGGGTTCAAGGTGATCGCCGTGATTGGGACCTTCAAAAGGCCTGTGACCTCCTTGCGTAGATATTGTGACCATATCTTGCATTCAAGATCCTTTGTCACGAGACCTTTCCACAACTGCACCTTCTTTTCTTGTAGTTTCGGACGGCAGGTCTTCCCGTCTTTGTCGCCGAATTCCTTGGTAAACGGTCTTCCGCCCATCTTGAATCCTTGATATTGATCATCGCCACCGTCATCCCTTTTTTCATCGCAACTACCTTTTTTCCTTCTCTCAACTTTAGAGAAAGGATGCCGTGTTCGCCCAGATTTTGGTTGCGAAATCTCGTTCAAGTTGTGTGTGACTACCCTGGAGTTGAGCGTTGCGGCATATGGCGATGGCCTCCCCTAGAGGAGAACTGATATTGGCTCTGATGATATTGTAGAGGGGCTGCTTGGCGCGGCGTATAAGGACTAAGCAGCCCTCTGACAATTTGTAGAAGACCATGACGCATTCCTGCCAGCGCCGGCCGAGGATTTTGCGGCCCTCCTGGATAACGTCAGAAACTGAGGATTTTGACTCGGAGAACGAACCTACCGGGCTGACTGCCAATTCACTGACCGATCTTTTGTCGGACATGATGACCTGACGATGGATCTTGGCGAATGTTGGATGTGTGCGGGTGTATAGACTTTTAGGACTAACCTTCATGGGAAAGAGTGTTGTGAAGTTGCAAGAAAATTAAATGGTGTAACGTGTACGAAGTTGAAGCATTTGTAGGTGGAAAAGCTGGTGGGGTGAGGGGGCCGCCTTGAACGTGAGGAAGTAGCGGTGGTCCTTCCATACCTTACCTATCACTACTCCTTCCACTAGCTCACATATCACAGCGAAAGGATGAAAGGAATATTGATGGAAAATGGGGAAGAGCGCAGTAGCAGTTTCCCGTTTAAAAGGCATCTCAGCAAATCTACACGTAGGTATATAATATCGAGCCCGTTTTCAAATCGCCCCTCCATCCCACAACTTTTCTTTCCCATTTACCTACTCCAGAGAACCCAAAAATCAACATAGGGTACAAGCTAGAAACCTCTCCCATACTACTCCTAGCCCACGCAAATTTATTTTATTACTACAAGCAACCCGACCGAAGTCACACACGACTAACTGACATCGCCAGTAGTCACAATATTCTTACCATTTGCAAGTGGAATCAGTAACTATTGCAATGGAGACTACTGGGCTCTTGGTTGACATGGGATGAAACGTTAAGCCGCAGGCTTACGACGATGGCTCGGGTGCCCCAAGGCAGACGGAACAAGTCCTGCGCTTCTCTATACTGTGGGAAAAGCCCAAAGACATGGAACAGCTGAAGAAGGATCCCGACGGGAAGAAACCCAAAGGAACTGCTGATCTCCCTCAGGAAACCAAGTTTGCTACGGGCGCTGGTCTAAAGCATGAGGGTGTCTGGGTTAGATGGTATCTGCCTCTGCAAGCTTTTCCTGACAGGAATATGAAGTTGAAGGGATGCAGTGTCTAGAGACTCGTTAGAGAACTCTACTTCGGACGGAATAATTCAGTCTAGAGATTTAGCCTTGATCAGACGGCGGGAAGGTTATCTACAGAATGCGGACAGCGGAAAGGGGTAATACCAGATACTACGCCCATGCTTACCCGGATCATACGACGGAAATTTGCAAAGCATTTCATCTTGCACGCGCAGACACTGTGTTCTTTCACCAAGAATCTCGGAATGACGAAATCTCGAGCTCTGAGGGCAGGAAGTCCGAGTTGAAGAAACTGATCTTTCGTGTTGAAGAAACTGATCCTTGCTACCGCACACAAGGGGATGGGTTCTGCAGACCAGACAGTCACAATCAGATTGAATGACTTCAAGCGGCTCATCGACGTCCATGCCCATACTACTGAGTACAAGGCAACCAACAATAAGAGCCACATGGACGCAGCCGTGAGAGGGGTTCAAGATTCTAACCCCGCGCTGGGAATCTCATGCGTGTATCTTCAAAAGTTCAAGCAAAAGAGATGGCTGTCGGCTGGAGAGGCCGACAAAGCAGTCGAAGAGTTTCGTGTAAGTTGAATACCTTGAATCTTCGCGACCATGCTCTAATTCTCAATGCGATAGGCCCTATACCCCCATCTAGATCCAAAGGAACTAGAAAAGCTTAGGAGCGAAAAGCTGTTAACGAGAGCCTCTGCCTATATCGAATGAACCGCAGAAGAATTCAAACTCAGCTGGAACGTGCTTCGCTGGTTTTTACCGAAATTAGCTACGAGCTACAAAAGCGTCGAACACATTTGACGTTCGACAGCCATTGTCGTCGTTATTTTCCTGAATCTGACAGTGAATATACTGACGGCGAAGATAGAATTACTTACAACAGAGTGTTTTTACAGTATAGGACAAATGATTTTTTTAATTCCTTAGATTAAAGGGCAATTCCCCTTCTAAAAAAGACTTCCTACCTCACCCCAGCCGATAAAAGCTCTGAGGTGCACCAGCACCAAACCGAACGCGAACCACAACGGCGTAACAACACGCACTAACCGTCTCTGCTAGAGGACAGCTGGTGGGTTCTTTTCATTTTATGACGGATTTTTATGCCTGCTGTGCCTTGTTCTTGAGTGTTGGTTCGGTCTGGCTGCTGATTCAAGCCTATCTACGTGCCTTCAGATGACAGCACACCCAATAAGGATGAATTATCTCATCTGGATTCCATATATACATGGGTTGTTTCTGCTCAGACTGACCGTAATACTAGGCGCAGAAAGCTGAGTCCAGCTACCGGAAGAAATTTGCACAACGAAGGGATCGAAAGATTTATAGACAAGATCTTCGCTCTTAGACCTTAACTGCACAACCTAATTAATCAACAAGTGCAAAAGGAAATCAAGTCTATTCTACAGAAGTTCGTCACATCAACCACGTTAATTAACAATAATGTAAGCTCTATTAATAAGTTAGCGCTGTAGACGCTTACTATTCGCACTTGTGCTATAGACGGAAATCAAAACCAAGAGTAGTCATTAACTCATAGCCAGGAACCTACTTAATTCGACCTGAGAAATAGTGCCAGAAGGAACATAGCAGCTTGGAAAGAACCATCCCATTTTCAAGTAATATATCCTTTAATCTGCACTACGCAGACTGTCGTGTCAGATGACAAGTTACAGTGAGACGGAATTCACCGGAGTGGGGCCGGCGCTGGACGGCCTGGACGTCCGATCGAAATCGGCATTAGTGGGGCCGAAAGTAGACGGAAGGTTCCGGGGACTGGATTAGGTACACTCACGGTGCTACAGGTACGGACGAAAACGAGAAAACAGATGGGGGAGATCAGCTGAGATCAGACGGCACTAGACCGATAAAGACCCCGATGATGAAGAGGGCGAGGCTTCCGACGTGTCCTCCGACATTGTCTCCAACAATTGCTCTGTCTTGCCCGACGCACCTACCGATGATGACTCCGACGATGAGTAGAATAATGACAAAGAGTAGGACGGGTCTACAGAGATTGTAGGAAACGAGGACAGGGACAATGACAGCGAGACTAAGAACAAGAGCGAGTAATCATTCGCAAGACACCTCCCCTGTCACAGTGCGCTAGCACAAGGGACGCAGGAACATAGCACTACGCAGACGACTGAGCGAGAATACTAGGACGATGATATAAAAGGACGGGAGAGGGAATTCCCTACGCGACAGAGGGAAAGACAGGAAAAGAGGAACCCTAATACTAACGGCACAGTAGGTTATACAGAAAGAGGTAAAGACACGCTGTGAGGCCTTTTCTAGGACTTATAATTTGACTCTACTTTCGTAGGAAACTTCCTCGCGGGTGGCCAGTCCAAGCTCGGATCGAGATCTTACGGTTATAATGGTCTCTAGAGGAGCAGGCGGCGTTGGCATAAACCTTACAGTTGCCTATCTGTTATTTTCGTCGTCGTCGTCGGAAAGTCTGAGGGTTTATTCACCCCCGAATAGACCCTCAGACCTTCCGACGACGACGATGAAGACGACGAAGAAGAAGACGACGAAGAAGAAGACGACGAAGAAGACGACGAAGAAGAAGACGACGAAGAAGACGACGAAGAAGAAGACGACGAAGAAGAAGACGACAAGGAGGTGGTCTCTCGGGCCTTCGTCTCTGTCTCGCTTCTTGCTCCCAGACACTTGATCGTTCGTCTCTCGTCTGCGCTTACGCGACCCCGACTTCTCCATTTTTGAATGCGTCTCAAACTCTGCGATTCCTGTCAGTCTTTCTAAGTAGTGAATGAAACTGAAAAGTAAGGCTAGCAAACTGGCCGGGATTTGCGTGTATTATGTCGATATCTTTGGGGCATGGAGTTATGTGCGAATGAGAGCTCGACAGGGAGTTGAGGGCGCGAGCGTGACGATGGGTAGCGAAAGGCGAGGCAAGAGACACTTACGCTCCCGGAGGAAGGCGCGCGTTGTTGGCTTAGGAGCGGGTATTGTTATAAGATGGCTACGCGATCCCTTTGTGTGAACGAAAGAAGGAGAAAAGAGGAAAAAGAAATGGAGAGCCTGTAGCAAGAGAGGAACAGGCGATGATGATGAGGTGCAGTTGAAAATTGGGCAACCGCGGATACTTGTCACGGTCCTATTGCGGCAACAGCGACCATGCACCTGCCTAATAACACAGCAAAACATGTATAGCTCTTACCTCACACGCCAAATTAGAAGGATTGCGTTCAAAGTTTCATTCATACTTTGATGCTTTGATACCTGACCTACTCATCTACCTACTTGCTTCAGCTTCGTCTTTTTCATCAGCAACTTCACACCTCAGCCCTACACCCACCGTCTTACACAAATCGCGCCCACCATGTCGACCTCTCGCACCTTCCATCCATTTCGCCGTCTGCCGGCCAATTTCCGCGGGATGATCTACCGACATAGCAGCAAGGACGTCTTGGTTAAGCTGACTGGAGCAAGCCGGCTTATTCGACAAGAGGTTCTCGATTACCTCTACGGAAGGATGGTTCTCTCGGGCTCGGCTGAATTAGTCCATCACAAGCTGAGCAAGATGCTCGCAGCTCCGGATACTACGGACAGACTACGTCCAATCCCGTCGGCCACAAGGTGTGTCAAAACGCGAAAGCAATGGGTGGCAGTTGACTCACATAACCATGTGGCATAGGATTCTGTCCATCTGGATCCAAGGTGTTCATACCACATCGTGGATGCGGATCGGGCTGGATTATCAAGCACCATCCCCGCACAATCTCGCATCCCACATGGTGTCTGTTCTCGACGATGCCAATTCTCTCCAGGTTCTCACCCTGGACGTTGTTCTCTTGGACCCGGAAAACTTGCGCAAACTCGAGCGTTTTGCCACTTACAAAATCCTTCCCAAGACACTGAAGTCGCTGCGCTTGCACGGAAACGACAGTTTCATCATCGCCATCATGAAGGGGCTCTACAAAAACCAGCTTCAGAGTTTGGCTCTTCGAGGGCTGAGCTCAAAACTCCCTCTTGGGTACTTTGATAGACCGACAGCAAAAAATCCTAGAGTTCGATCTCTGGCTTACGATGCAAAGCACAGTCCTGCTGGACTTCTTTGACGCATGCTTGGCACCCGCCTTTCTCCAGGCCGAGAGTCTCAGCATTAACGCGCGGGTAAACCACGATGTTCTCACTGACGTACGACCCTCCATTCTCCGTTGTCTTGAGCCCGATACTGATACATGATAGCACTTACGTGACCGCCTAAAGAGACTGAAATACCTGTCGGTCGTGGACAGGGGACTTCCCAGTGATGCCGTGGTGGCCCGGCTCACCGGTCTGTACTTTAGCAAGCTTGAGAATCTCAAGTACTTGGTCATCAAGTTCGATTATCCCGCCGCAATCATGGCAGAGCGGGTCTCGGGTACTGACATCCGCACCGAGACCGTCCACGAGCTCGAGCAGATTACCTGGCCTATCATGTCCAGAGTGACAGGCGAGTACCCTAGATACTGGGCTGCCCGGGCCTGAGACAGTGGGTCGAAACCTACACCGGCCGTGCTCGACTTGCAGATCTGTTTATGGAGGTGGCATCAGGTAGCTGCTGCAGAAGGACTCGAGTTGAGCTGGGTTGCCGCGTTGGGAATTGGTTTTACGCATTCTCGAGTTGGTTGTCCGAAGAACTAGGGGAACGAGGCTATCAGAAACGACGAGAGAGAAAGGGGCCGTGCATGCAACGGCCAAAGGAGAGCATCTAGAGTCGCAATAAGATAGATCATAGAAATCTCATCCCAAGGAATGGATGAAATTGCCAATCTACATTATGTCGACGGTTGCAGTGAACTAAGCAAACGAGGAATCAATCTGGCGCTTGTGGACAGTGTGGAGACGTCTCATCGCAACACTCTCTGGTTGCAATCTCATTGTGCATCTTCCGTCCGGAGTGCGTGCTCAGTGATGGGTAACAGAATCATTGACACAGGATACGAGCACTTCTAAGACTCTCTAAGAATTAGTGACTCAATGGTGCCGCCGCAAGTGCAAACCCCCATCTGATGTAGTACCAATATCCGGGCTACAAACCACGACCCTCCGGAATAGCACCTTTTCCGGCAGCTCATATTAACTGGTCGGTGTGTGCTCGGTGACTAGGAACTGTTTGCTCAGGACGGCTATGCCGTTTACTTGCAATTGTCCGCATAGTTGCACCACAGAATGCAAGCCTCTGGAGGTGGACACCGTCTTCGATTCCGTTCGACAAGTGACCTTCACCTGGGTCCATGGACCACCATCGACCAGCTGTCAGCAAGGAACGGATCCCAGAGCTGCCAATGAACCAATGAGTGCCCTAGTCGTGCTCCGCTGCCTGTCATCAGTGGAGTATGCTAGGTTACACCACCGGAACTTGACCCAGAAAAACAGGTGGCTTTCCAAGGACCAGCAGGTCCATTGGACAGTTTCTGGTCCAATTTCCCGTTGTCTCCACTGGTACCCGCACGGTTCAATGTCCAGCCGGCACCGAAATGACTCAGGCCCCTCGCAAGTTCTGCCATCTGGCTGATCCGAGACTCGGGACACCGCCCTCCAGAAAGCTATATATACGACGTCTTCCGCCTTCCTTTGCTTGTTTTTCTCTTTCTTCTTTAGCTCTCTTTGTGCGTACTCCCCTTCGACCTGCCTTTGGATTCTCCTGCTAATGCATCCTTTATCAGGCCTTTTGGCTTAGATCAAGTGTAGTATCTGTTCTTTTCAGTTTAATCTCTGAAAGGTCTCTAAGGAGACCAATCGTGATTATTCCTATTTTTGGCCTCAGGGAGAAGTCCTCTGTGCTTGCACATGACTCCTCCCACAGTGTCCCTGGTATTACACTGCCTCCAGGTGACGCGAACAATTTTTTTTTTCATTATGTGCTCTGGCTCGTCCAGGGACATGGAGAAGAAAAACCTTGATACCTTAGGTTTCAGATATCAGAGTTCGGCTATGCTTACCCCGCCATTTCGGATTGAACGCACGGTCCATTTCAAATACGGCCCGCTAAGCACGGTCATATTGGCCTACTTACCTTAGACACCTTATCTTCATCTTCAGTACTAGGCCCGATGGTACTATGACCCACAAGGCCCCTTTTTGATTAGTCAGCCACTTCGCCTTGGCTGACAGCTTGGTTTTTTCCCCTGTCGTTTTTCACTTCTTCACGATCACTTCGCAGATAGCGATATACGCGATACTGATGCTTCATTGTCGACTCCATAAGGTCATCACATTAGTATTCGAACAACAATAAGGATAGCCCAATCAACAGCTACGACGCGGTAGAGAGAAACAAGTCCTCTGGTTGTGCACTGTGAAGTGACCCCAATCTTGTGACTATTGATTTTGGGTTATCCTTATTGTTGTTTTGAACACCAATGACCTAAGTACTGTAGTTATCTAGGAAGCTGAAGTCAGTACTGGGTCAGTCGTCTAGTAACACGAATAATGATCCCATGATATATCTGTCCGTGGCATTCCAACACATTTGGCAGTACTGTGTACAATCTATTTATCCCTTGGGGGCACAGCAAACATAGCAAGAGGCAGGATCCTTTGTCGCTACCTGGATTGGCAGAACAGATATATAGGGTGTTAGCTAGTGTTTACTAAGATGTGTAACTATTTTTTACGAGTACTTACGCAACTTCCGTCGCTAACACATGGTGTACCAGGTGTACAAGCCTCTGAGCCTACAGGACTGCACGTAGGATTCCAAGTCTTGATTGCTCTGCTGCTATGATTGGGGCAGCAAGAGAGAGTGTAGTAATGAGTTGATAGGGATTCATCCTCCGTTGCTTCGTCGACTCCCGTGACATTCAGCACAGCACAACGAGCAATTCGGTCATTAATCACAGCTAGCATAGCATCGTCGCACAACGAACGGAGTTCCCTCTGGCCGAGGCCGACGCCGAACAAGCCAATCCCGATATAAAACACCCAAAACGCTGACTGGCCCACCAATTTGGCATCAGACGGCCGTGAAGGTATCCTCATCCCACCCGTACGCCCTCTTGAGCCGCCTTGCATAGACAAGCGTCATGTAACCCTCAATGTCAGACTTGTGGGGTCGGTGGACGGTGAAAGGCCTCTTGACAGCCATCGTTTCCGGCGGCAGGAAAGTGAAGACCGAGCCGTACTTGGGCAGGACGGAAAACCCGAGCTCGGCCATGGCCGCCCCGAAAGCCGCCCAGCTCACCGCACCCCGGGACTCGGACTTGTTGAAGAGAGCCCCAAAGACCTCGGCGGCCCCGGCGCTGACCTTGAACGTCTGAGGCTTAACGGCGTCCTCCCCCGCAGGCTCGGTCTGCAGGCTGATCTCGTATGTGGACGAGTGGGACGGCCGCGTCTTTTCCTTTTGTTTGCGTTGTTGTATCAAGGTCTCGCGTGGCTCGGGGGCTGGGACCGGGAGCGGCGTCCACTCCTTCTGGCCCGCCTCGATCTTGGCCTTGTACTGGTCGTGCTGGTTCTGGAGATCGGAAAAGCATTCGTCGACGAGGTCCTGGTACAAGAAGCCGAGCTTCGCGCCAGCCTTGTCGACGATGAACTGGTCGAGGGTCTTCAAGGCGCCCTCCGTCATTCCCGGCTCCAGAAGGTTGTCGATCGGGGCTGCAAAGTCGCGGAGATCGAGGTCGGTCTTGATGTTGCTCAGCTCTGTTTCCAGCTCCTGGGATCTGGAGACAAACAGCTGTCCCTTTTTGCGGGACGGGGCAGGCATCGTTACTGTACTGGACACGTCCTGGATGAATGCGACCGTGATGGCCAAGTTGCAAAGAGACTCGAACTCGCCCTCGTCCAAGTTCTCTCGCTCTGACGAGTGAGCTTGCTGAAGATCCGTCAGCTTCTTCAGCCACTCGATGGCCTTGGAAGCAGTGGTGTCCGGATGGCAAAGGCGGAGGACATAATGGAGCTGCGGGTTGCTTCTCGTCAAGTCTCCGGGGTTGCCTTTGAGCGTCACACGCGCGTTGCCGGCGCTGTCGTAGGCGTTGGACACCCGCTTGTACCACTTTGCCCCCGTCTTGGACTGGATGTGGCGCTTGAACAGGCCCTGGGCAGAGACGTACGCGAGCTGACAGACGTTGGAAATCTCTTGCAAGAGAATGGTTCGGTACGCTTTGTCGTTGTTCAGGCTTTCGAGACGGCCCAAGAGCTGGTGGAGGTAGTCCCAGATGGCGGCTTCTTTCACGGCGTTGTGGAGTGTATCGAAAACAACGGCGCTGATGTACTTGTCAGTGTGAACACCCAGCCGGCGTCCCTTTTCGTCGGGAAGAAGCTCCGGTCGGCTAAAGAACCAGAAGTTGACGTCGTGGGCAAGGACGACCGGCTCCGAGTACAGCCCGAGGTGCTCCTTGCATGATGCCGCTTGATCGCGAGCGCTGGCGACGAGATCAGGCAGGGAAAGCTTGACGGGCGAGTCCCGAATGCTGAGTTTTGAGAGTGCGGCCGATGCCGACTCGTCCGAGTGCTTCGGACGCTGCTTCTGGCTTCGCTCTTTGGAGCCCTGCTCCAGGATGTCTTCGACGAGGATGTTCAGTGTCTGCAGGATGTTCACTTGCCGGTGTAGGACGAACTCGCCGGTGGCTTGGGGTATGCAGAGATTGGCCTTCATAGCCGCGGCAAAATCACGGTGAAAGCCATTGCGATCCGAGAGAATCCTGGTCGACCTGCCGTAGTTCTCGTTGTCGTCGAGGAAAAATGTCCAGCAGTCCTTGAACGCATCGACGTGGCAGAGGTTTCGGGTGCGCACACTTTCTTCAATGATGGCGTAGTCACCCTGCCCGTCGTTTGGGCCCGTACAGTATTGTTCCATGAGTGTACTTTTGGCGCGGTGCTCCAGCGTGCTCAAGAGATGCTCGGGCTTCTCAGTAAGGTCGCGTAGGTTCCAGTCGGGGACGATCTTGTACACGTTGCCCAAAGAAACATCCCGGGGGTGCTTCAGCAGAACGCCATCCATGACCCCGGCCTTGACGCATTTCGCCCGTTGCTTCTGGTCGAAGCTCCTCCACAGACGCTCAAGAGTGGCGCCGTGTCTCTTGTATTTCCGAGCGAGGTCGGCGTGGAGGTCTTTTATGATCTCGCTGGATGATGGCTCTTGCATCTTTGATCCTAGAAGACTGAAAGTTGAGTGGGGTTGCAAGCGATCGGTGTCATGTGAAGAAAGGAAAACGAACTTTGCTATCTGTAGTTACTGCATCGTGAGTAATAGTAACTCAGTGAGACAAAGTCAAACGAACCTTCGGGATAGGTCACGTGATGTCTCCACAAACCACGACATGCCTTGCTCTTGCCATATTCGCCTCGAATCGACCGTCTTCACCAATGCTCTTATAGGTGTTTGGAATATAGATGGTCTTGTTTCCATGGAATCAGCATCGAATATCTAAAGGACTCATTGGCGCAAAGATCCATCACTGCGTGCTAGAGATGTTCGGCTGTCCGTCTGTCCAACTTGGCACATCTCTTGAAGCGGGCGAGCACCTTCGGTATTAGCAACTCCGCCACCAGACACGGTGGGACGTGAGGGGTTTTCTGAGATGAGGGGTTCGATCCTTCGGGTGGGATTGTTGAGCTGACTGCAGAAGGGTCACCTTGCTTTGATCGTCGTGCCGAGCTTTCGCGGAGCTGACGAAGAATTTCAGGCCCACAACCGGCGGAATCTCACGTCACAGGAACTGTCTCCTCGACGGAGCGGAGCCGGACGGATTAGATTTGATAAGCCCACCGACCAGAGTTGTAGTAGGTACTATGGTAGTCTCCGAGTTGGCAAGCCGCGGAGCAGGCCGGGGTGCCCCCCCCCCCCCCCCCCCCCCTTCCGCCGTAAGCCAGGCCTAAACGGGCTGTAGTCTGATGTCGTCTGGCTTGGTTTACCTCTAAACGAATAGAGACGGCCCGGCTCGTCTTTAGAGCATGTCTATCCACGGCGCAGTCGACTTGATGGTACCGGCCAACCCATGTTGTTATTGCCTGCCAAGAGAGGGAAACTCGATTAAATCCTTTACCCTATCCTCCGTGATTGGCGGTCCTTCCAAATCTACTCGTCATAGATGGACGGCTGCCTGGCTCGACCCGACTTACCTAGGTAGGCTGGCATCTGGTCGACTCTCGGAGGCTATGCTACCCCGACTTTGACCCCTCCCAAGTCGGGCGTCAAATTCCACCACCCACACGAACCCTGCCTTCAACGTGTGCTGACGGGAAGCGGTACCTGTTTCCGGTATCACTGGGCTCCCGACCCCCCTGCGTCCCGGCGCGGTCATAAACCTCTAGAACCGCCCCTCTCGACTGTCATTGACAACCGGGTCTTGTTGCTGTAGTTCTCGTCGGGCCAAACTTTCTTGTTGCTTTCGCCCGTTCACTCCTTCGTGAAAACACTAGAGAATAAGATCGTCTATCTGTCTCAGGCAGCATTGATAGATATCTCGGCCGTTCATCTCGAAACCGGACTCACTAATTCCCAACTTATACAAAGACGCCCCAGAGAAACAGGACTCGGCTCCGAATCCCGGGGCACTCGTCACTCACACGCTTTGACACCCGCCCCGAGACCTGCAATGTCATCTTCCGGCCCCCGTATCCTTACCTTCGCTCTCGAGAACCGGCCGTCCTACGACGGCCCCGCCACCAGAGCCAGCAGGCCCAAGGTCCGGACGGGATGCGTCACCTGCAAGTAAGTCTCGGCCTCCCCCCCGAGACCATGAACCCCCCCCGTTTCCGTATCTTTGCCAACACATCTTCTCCCCTCTTCCCCCCTCACTCAGACGGCGCCGGATCAAATGCGATGAGGCCAAACCGTCCTGCCTGAACTGCCTCAAGCGCAGGGTGGCGTGCGAGGGGTACCAGCCCCAGCCGCCCGTCCGGCTCGCCGGCCCGGCGCTGCCTGCCGAGCCGAGCTACCAGGGCGTCGTGTTCGCGACGCAGCTGCAAAAGGACCACTTTGACCAGTGGCTCTCGTTCGCCGCCGACGTCCTCGTATTCCCCTCGGAGCTTATCACCGGCACGATCCCGCAGATCGCCCGCGCCGACCCGGCCGTGCGAAACGCCGCCTTCGCCATTGGCGCCGCGGCGCTGGGCAGCCTCACCCGCGATGACCGCCTCGCCGGCAGGGGTCCCTACTACGACGACGCCCTCCGGTACTACAACCGCGCGCTGGCGCTGACGGCGAGGTCGCCCCCGACGGACGACACGTTCCCCGGCGTGCTCGTGACGTGCCTCCTGTTCGTCATGTTCGAGGCCCTGCAGGGGAACCGACGCGCGGCGCTGATGCACCTCAACTACGGCAGCAACATCCTCGACCACTACGACGAGCGGGTCGCGGGGAGGAGGAGGCGGCGCGACCCCCTGGTTGAGGCCGTCACCTCCAACTTCCAGCGGCTGACGCTCCAGTCGTGGAGCCACAACGGGGATCACCCGCGGGAGACGGCGGAGCGGGTGCCGTGGTGCTGCCGGGGGCGGACGGAGCGGTACGCCGTCGACGAGATGCCGGACGCATTCGACTCGCTCGATGAGGCCCACCACTGGTGGGAGACAACGCAGCACTACGTCATCCACCACGCGCCCATACTCATCGGCTTCCGCGTCGAGGGGACGGGGAACAAGGCGCCGTCCTTCCCCGCCGGCCAAAGCCTCCCCATCCCGCCCGAGCAGGTCAAGGGGCACGAGCGGTTCATCGAGGACTGGCGCGCCCGGTTCAGGCCGCTGCTCAAGGCGCAGGCGTGGAGCGACGTGGACGACAGGGAGCGCCTCAAGACCCTCGGGCTGCGGATCCAGTCCACGTACCTCTCCATCCCGACCGTGACGGCCAACTACACCGACGCCGAGGTCCTGGCGCGGATGACGCCTGTCTTCCGCAGGTGCGTCGCCCTCTGCGAGGAGTTCCTCCGCCTGCAGGAGCGGCTCGCGACGGCGGCGGCGGCGGCGGCGGCGGGCGAGACCTTCACCATGGACAGCAACGGCCCGACGTGGCCCCTCGGCGCGGCGGCCATGCTCTGCCTCGACAAGGGCGTGCAAGCCGACGCCCTGCGGCTCCTCCGCGACTTCCCGCGCCGCGACGGCCTGTGGGACACGCGCGTCTTCGTGGGCATGCTGCGGAGCTACCGGGCGGACAATCTGGGGACCGCGGGCGTCGAGGGCGGCGAGGAGAACAAGGGGCGGCATCGGTTCGACGTCGAGGTCGTGTACGAGGAGGAGTCTGTGCTGTGGATCAAGAACGCCGATGACCCCTCGGGCGTCGTCGGCCCGGGTGGGCTGGAGCACAGGATCAGTCTCCCTTGATGGCCATCCTCCCTGCTTGCTAAATCATCGGCGCGTGCATTGATGTCCTGGACATAGTGGGAAGGAATTGCATTACAAATATACCATAAGCTTGATCCCTGTTTTGGGAACAATTCTTTTCCTCGGATGAGATACTTGATTCATCACAGCATTCATCCCTCTCCGGATCGACCCGGGACCGAGTTTCACTCGTCCTGGCATGCTTAGCAAAACCCCGGCTATATTTTGTGAACGTTTGGTCCCTTGCCGTTGGCGCTTGAACCGCAGAAACAGACTTCGCCAAGGCCGACGTCTCTTGATCGGACCTCTTGGCCGGCCGGCCGTTCGTAGCGAAGGGGTTCACGCAGGTTCACCTCGACCGCACTGTTGGTTCAACGGGACCAGAGCGTACGCCAAGTGTAGGAATGAATCAAGCCCGCCGGTCTCCTGCGGCAACATCGCAAGAGCTAGACCCCTGGCCGACCAACTTAGCCCTGTGAGGACGACGCAACCAGAGTCGTCAGCGGGACCGGTTGATGGGGTAGCATTCTTCACGGTACCCGAGCTCCCGACGGCGGAGGGACGTGAACGTTGGCCGGCTTGCAAGGCGCGCCGCCGGGAGTGTGGGGGGATGGCGCTGCAATGTTGATCTCAGTATGGAATGCTTCCGGGCTACACGCCGAGGTACACTATCACGACCCACGTTCCTTGGGAAAAGCAGGGTGACCCATCGGGAGGCAAACGAATTAAAAATTTAAAGGGTCAAAGTGTAAAGGGTCTTGCCTTGCTTCTGTCCACTTTTGCGGAGCGAGTTGATAATTCTGAAATGCGGCACCGTGTTGAATGATTTGGATCCAAGACCGGGGGTCAAAATCAGCTACGGAGGGGGGGGGGGGGGGGGGCTCCAAAGCAGGAGCCTCGTCGAAGGAGCCAACATTTCACGCTGCGCCACATCTGTCACTTCTGGTGTGGTCAAGCACCGACTGGTAACGCGACGGTTATCGACACCGAACGAGTAAAAAAAAGGGACAAGGGTGCGCGTGGTAGGGATGAAGAGGTGGTCGGGAAAGCTAACAATGTCGAGATCGGCGCTAGAAGAAGATAATAAACGAGGACCAACCGTTTTCGGCCAGCGCAAAAGCAGACTAAGAAGAGCGAAAGCAGACTAACAAACGGTCGAAGGGGGCGTGGCCGCACTGCGGATGGCCGCGAGCGTTGGTGTGTCTCTCGGGCTCTCGGATGGCCCCGATCGACGGTCAGCCGGCGAGAGCACGTTGACGGATGGCGAGATCTAAGGGGACCAGAGGGCTCGATGGCGAAATTTTCTTCAAAGGGGTGCGTTGCAAAGGAGGCGGTGCCAGCGCCGGTCCTGCGAATCCCCTCTCGCGGCGGACCAGCAACGACGAGTCGGACGGATGAGGCGGGCAGGTGGGAGGATGTCCCGAAGTGGATTTTACCTCGGTACCTTGCCTACACTACTTAACATTATTAGTGAGCGAGTGAGTGGGCGGTGGATTGGGTGGAATGGGTGTGGATGAGGCGATGGGTGGGACGGGGCGCACTGGAGATGGGAGGCGCCGCAAAGTTATTTTTACCTATTGTGTACATAAAGGAAAAAGCTCCTGTTCCGCATGTGTCATTAGTGTGCAACGTCCAACGCGGAATGTTGAATGGATGGCAAAGGTCATGGGCCTGGTCGTGTATCCGTAACTCTGTCAGCGGGTGACCGTTCCCTCCTGGGCCACCCTGTTGGGAATCCAAACCTTATGTCCGGATCGGGGAACGGAACTAGGCGGTTGCACACGAGGCCCACGGGCGGGACGCCGCGTATACGATTGCCCTTTGTCGATCACGGCCAGGCGTTGTCGGTGCTTTCGTATTCCGTGGCTGGGAGGGGGAAGAGGGGCCGTATGTTTTTGTTTCTTTGGTGTCTGGTGCAAGAAGTGGAAAGTGGATGGAAGCCGACATTGGACAAGGTGTTCCGGGGCTCGGCGGTTTGTCGTCGTCCGCTCTCTCGGACTCGGCGGCAGAGTTGCCCAGCGCGCTAGTGACCGGTGGGCGGGAAAAAGAAGAAAGCAAGCAGGAAACCCATGGAAAAAAGCAGCCGTTGGCGCAGGAACTGGCCAGCAAACGGGATGGGGAAAAGGGCCACGACAGCAATACATCGGGTTCGGCCAAAGGTTTTCTTCCGTCGTCGTTGCGGTCGTCGGGTGGGTTGAGACGGGATGGTAAGTAGCCATCGGCACATTGCCCAATGGCCGGTGTCAAAATACGTAAAAAGTGCTCTGGGATATTGCGGCACGGTGTTCCAAGAAGAAAGTGTTTGATATTGCGAGGCCCGTTTGCAGACTGAGCGGACGGGGCTGCGCAGCGAGTGAGTTGATTGAATGAGGTGACTGGAACCGGGCGCGTTTGTCTCTCATCACGTCACCGGGTCTGCTGCTGCCGACATTGGACGACGGGGAGACTGAGAGTTTCGGGGGAGTGGCGCAAACATGTTCCTCAACGCAGGTGCTGGAAAGGGAAGCCCGGTTGGAGAAAAGAGAGAGAGAGAGAGAGTACGGACGATAAACGGACGAGGGGACAGAGTCGATTGGACGGGACGGGACCATCAAGGTCAGACGTGTCAGGCAGGAACTGCTGCTAATAAACGCATGTCAGAGTCAACAAGGGAAGTTGTCAGACGGAAAGTGACGACTTGAGTGCGGCTGCCCTCCCCCAAGTAATTCCTATGCAGGAAAGAGCGATCAGTCAATCATGCACTCGATCAATCAATCAATCAGCCATGCAGCCTGGACTACTGCGTACAGCTGGAACGAGACACCCCGCGCAGCCTTACCTTGAGGCCTGGAATACTATGTAGGTAGGTAGTACAGAGTACCTAGGTATACCGTACGTGACAGGCAATACATGGTATCAGCTGCGTTGCCTCCAAAGTTGCCCCGCGGATCAGAACAGGGACGACTCTCTCTCTCTCTCTCTCTCTCTCTCTCTCTCTCTCTCTCTTGTTCCAGAGGCAGAAGGAACAAGTCGCAACCGACTCTGGGCTTCCAACAGCTGTCCTCCAATCAACCATTGCACGGGGAGGAGTTGACGGACTCTGGGCGCCATGTTGCTTCCAACTTTCTTTCCTCCCTTCCCTTTTTACTAGATACGTAGTACGTATTCCCTATTCTCTCGGTATGACAGGTGGCTGATGCGATGCAGGCTGACGCCAGCGCCAACGAGCCAATTGCTTGGGTCTAATCAGCCAAGGGATCTCATGCCAGGGGTGCGAACGGTGGTTATTGTTGTTGGCATTGACGTCTGGATTGATGGGGAAGGTTTCAAGTATGTAGGTACAGGTGCATTACCAACGGGCAATTGAGAAAGGGAAGAGAGAAAGAAAGAAAAGAAAAAGTGCAAGCTACCTAATCGTCATAAACCTGAATACCGGTTATGTCGTACCAAAATAGTATACTATTCGGTTCTACACTACGTAGTACATAGTATGCCTTACCTACACCTACTATCGGGCTCAAGGGTCCGTCGGCTGCACATGAGTCTCGACCAAATGACAATAACACCACCCGACTCGCAAGGTATGAACAAATCGACCCTCCGATCTCCGAAAGTGCACCAGCGGCCATTTCATTGCGACGGTACGTGACGCTGGCAGGACCCCGTGTTTCCGGGTTCTTGGGGGTCAGGGCCCAATCGCAGGCGCTGCTGCGACCATCGAACTGGGCCAGCGTCGCACCGGAGGCGACTCGCCTCTTGGGAGTCTGGAGTCTGGAACATGCAAGCATAAGGAGGGGGGAGGGGGAGAAAGAATTGCCCGAAGGTTTGTCCACAGCAATGCTCGTCGTACCTTCCCCGCCGCAACAATGGAACCTTGAAGGCATCATGTGATTACTGGGTGCAGGCACTCGTGTGGTGAATTGATGAGGAGGAACATCAACGGCAGGCCTATCGTAACTACATGGCATTGCCGGGTGCCCTGCCTCCCCAGTGCCGGGAGTTGAGCTGAGCCCCATGCTTCTGCACTAAACTGACACCGATGCAGACGGAGCCAGGCTGGTTTTGGAGATGAGCTGAGAGCCTCGAGCGGAGCCGGAGGAGGAGGAGGAGGACCTCAGTCCTGATAGTTTTGCGGTGAGATTGAGCTGATGACTCTGGACACGATTCAAAGGGCCACATTCTCCTTTTTGCCTGCCTGCCGATCCAAATCGTCGTCCCATCGCTCATCCGCTGCTTCCCCTTTTTTCGCCTCCCGCGTCTTCCATGAGGTGTTGTTGCACTACGTACCTATCCGTACTTAGGTAAGGTAAGATAGGTAGGTACTGTACTCCGTACACGACCGTAGGCACGGAGTATCCGTATTATGGTACATCCTCTGGGGTCTCGAGACCCCTCTGAACCTCCTCCCTCTCGCCGTCTCTCCACGTCTCACGGTCTCCACTGCGCACCCAGAAACGTCATCCCTACTCCCAAGTCGGATCCCTCCCCTACAAATGCCACGCTAAGGCTGACCTGCCTCCGAATATGTGGGTGTGCTGAAGGGGGTACATCGGTACTTACGGACGGTACGTACCCTAAAGGAGGGATGAAGGTTGAAAGAAGTGGGGCACATACAGTGTACGAATGGGACGAAGAATCGGAGGTGCCGCCTATATTCACCGTGTCTATTCGTACCTTCCTTTCACCCTAACCAGAAAACAGAAAGAGAAGGGGGACGAAAAAAAAAGAAGAACAATACGGCATCCCGTAACGGCGAGGAAGAGGAAGGAGAAGAAGAAGCAGAAGCCCGGCCAGGGCGTCCCTTGTGTCCATCGTCAGTGTCTTCTCTCCAGAATACGTAGTACACTATAACACGAAAAACATGTACCTGGCAATACGTACCGTACCCCTGTTCTGGGCCTCCCCTGGGCCTGTCCTAGTTTTTGCTCTAGCCCTCATCCTCCTTCACCTCACCAACTTACGTACGCCGTGGTCGACATGACCCTCTCTTCCTCGGATTATTCCTCTACACATTACTGTCATTAACGCGTAACGGCCCCATCGTTCCCATCTCCGTTTCTGCCATCAACCACCTCGGCTCAGCAAGCTTAGCACAACAACAGCAACAGTAACAGCAGCAGCACAGCGCGCAGCAACAAACGGAAACCAAAGCCTCATGCCAGGTAAATGACTAGCTCTCTCTCCTTCTCTCAATACACCCCTCTCTGTCTCTCTCTCTCTCTCTCCGCCCTCTCCGCCCGCGTTGTCTCTCATCATCAGTTCCGTTTTGTCTCTCCGTGTTCTCTTCCCAGGGATCAAGTGTCTTGTATCTTTGCCTCGTACGGATACTCTAGACCCCCGAGCATGCTCACGGTCTAGCTTGTACCTGGTGCCTGTGCATGCCATTTCCATCTGATCCCATGCCCATCCCATATCCCATCCGTCTCATTCCCACCCGTCAAGGAACAAGGTCTCAGTCCCGCATTCGCCGTCTCTTGGAGCCTTGTCCGCCTTTTGCTTGCCCTTTGTTCGCATTCATAATACCCGCCGCCCGCCCGCCCGTTTCTCCTGCCAGAGAGGTCTGCTTTGCCATTCTTGGACTGGACCGAACTGTTTGTTCGTTTCCTCCCTACTGCCTCGCAAGAAAAGAACCAGACCCCTAGTTGGCCGTTGGCTGCAAGATCGCTCCCTCCAGCTCCTTTCTCCCGCCTCTGCCCAATCCACGCCTCTCTTGCTTGCGCGCGCCGCGGCTGAGAGTGACATACACGCACAGATCCAGGCAAGGGACTAGACTAGGCAAGACTGAAAGACGCTTGTTCATGTTGCCCAACATGACGTCGAGTAAGCTGTCGGGTTCTCGCGCCTCGGTTAAATCCTCTTTTGGGCACTTCTCCTTCTCTTCTCCTTCTCCTTCTCAAGCCAACCTCGCCGACCCCGTCTCGTCCAAGCCCCGCAGCCAGAGCCATCGCAGCGTGTCCGAGCCCCTGCACGAAAAGCAGCAACAGCATGAGCATCAGCATCAGCATCAGCAGTACCAAGACCACTACCAACACCAACACCACCACCTTCAAACTGCGCTAGCAGACCCCAGCCGTCTCAACGTCAGCGGTAGTCACACGCAATCCCGCCAGCCGCCTCCCGCATCCCCGAAACGATCACAGACCGACACCGCGGTCAAGTCCCCCGTCACTGCTGCAAGACTCAACCGCCGAAACCTGACCTTGACCGTCGAAGAGAAGGAGAAGGAGGAGCCCGCCGAGCCAGTGCTCGCTCCCTCCCGGCCCCTCAACAAGAGAAAGTCCCGGTCTTGGGGCAACCGTCTGTCTTCTCTATTCCCCTCGCTCATAATCCAACCAACAGATCAAACCCAAGCTCAACCCCAGGCTGCCCAGCCGCAGCTGCACCAGCAGCTACCGATTCACCGCAAACCGCTGCCCGACGACTCTCCCGCCTCGTCCCCTTCCGACAGCGCACCCTCCTACCACACGACTGATACTTCCACCGTACGCCCTGTGACGAGCTCGGTTCTTGGCCTTGGCATCGCTGCTCCGGCTTTTGATTCCCTCGACCCACCACCACCTCCGCCTCCCTCGGATGCACCGCCTCCTGTGCCCGGAAAAGTTGCCCACGCACCTACATACCCCCCAACGATATCATCTCGCTCTGCCGTCCACCATCCTCTCATCTCTCCTCCCCAACCTCCTTCACCTACCACCCCAAGCATGATGGCCGCCCCTATGCCGCCCTCTGAGGCGCCTCCTTCCGTGCCGCCGGCGAAGCTGCGAAAGGACAAGAGCCTGCCGTTACCACCTCAAGTACCACAGATAAACCAAGCCACGCCCCGGGTCGTCTCTCAGCCTGAGACGACGTCGCCTGCGAAGCTGAGGAAGGAGAATGTTGAGCCTAGAAAGCGAAGCAGCTCCTTCCTCGAGAATCGGATATCGTCGTTCCCCCTGTTGGGCGTCCGCGCACCTTCACCGGGTCCGGATGCACGGGGCAGAAGCACTTCGGCGAACCCGCCTGGGGCCAGGACCAACACGGGCAGCTCGCAGACCCCACTACAGAATCCTGGGTCTAGCGAGAGCCAGAGCCCGACCCGCGATGACAGGCGTGGACGACTGCGCAGGAGTTGGCTGCCGGGCGGAGGAAGCTCGCGATCGAACTCGCAAGACGTAACCGCGGCGATCAAGAACTCTCAGGCATGGGTGTTGTCGCCCGACACCCCTGGTGAATACAACACGTCGTTCTTGCTTAACGCGGAAAAGGTAAGCTTTCTTGTCTCATGGCAGTCTACGCAAGGCCGGACGAGGGCTAATGGAATGTTAGGTCCCGGAACTATGGAACGAGAACGGCAACGTCTGCGTTTACCTACAACCCAGAAGCAGCAACTCCGGACCGTCCTTCAAGATCCCTAGTTTCTCCATCATCAACTCGGTCATTTTTAACGAGCTCATTCAGGCCGAAATGGCCTCGTCGAACAGCAGGAGTAGGGCGAGGAGTTTCGGTGGCCGGGATAGCCTTTCGGTGGACGACGCGCGGGCCGGCGGCTCACCCCCTTTGGAGGGTCAGGAGAGCCCTGGCGATCTCAAGCTTTATCTGCCGGCGACGCCCCCACAGTACACGGAACCTGGTAACACCCAGCCCGCCGCGCAGGGACCCCACCTTCATGCCGACGTCGATCGATTGATTTCCATCCGTAATCTGTTTGCCTTTTTGACCGGCCAGCCGCTGGTGGCCACCAGAGCGCACCCCACCACGTTCGCGGCATTCTTGCAGATTGCAAAGTTGCTCAAGGAGTATGGCTTCACCAATGCAGACGGCTCTTCTTTCGGCGAGGCGGTTGATCTCAGCTTCGGCTTCTACATGGAGCAACTGTCCCTCGCCGACGTCCGCCATAGCCGCGAGAAGACGCTCGAGTCTTTGATACTCGGCGAGGCGATGAGGTCGATGGAGCTCTACAATGAGGCGTTCGCGCACGCCGTTGGCAAGTACACTGCGATCCTCGACCTGCGCTCGCCGCTCTTTGAGCAGATCTCTCACTACACCAGGCAACGCCTCGAGCGCGCGCATCTGGACCTCGTGAACCGACAGCACAACGTCAACAACAGACTGGAGCAGTTTGAATTCCCGTCGCTGTTTGCTGGCATCGCGAGCTCTACCTCGAACCCCGAGCTCAAGGCCATCCGCTTCAAGGTCTGGCAAAAGTCCTTCAACAAGATGAAGCAGTTCGTAATGGGATACTACAAGGCCAACTTCGGTGCCTGGCCCCCGAAGGCCAGCAGCAAGAAGAACCCCTTCTCCGAGAGCGGCCTCAACCGCTTGGTGCTGAAGGCCCTCTACTCCGACATGTGCGCGCTCTACGACCTCACCGTGGACCGTGAAAACATCACCACCAGAGTGATGGATGGAAACGCCAACGAGGAGTCGGGCAAGACGACCGACTCGCCGATGATTGTCAACCTGCGCAAGATGCTTACCGAGTTTGACAACTCGACCCCTCCCGTTCTGCCGCCCATCCCCTTTGATGTCCCTAAGCTGCCTACGATGGCGACCATTCTCGCGACCTACGACACGATGTCTCAAAAGGAGCAGGCCAAGTTCGACCGCAAGATCAAGGAGCACGAGATGACGCTTGTCATCCAAAAGGCATATAACTGGGATGCCAACAGTATCAAGATGCCGTTCCTTATAGAGTTCAAGGAGTTCGAGCTCCACGAGGCCAAGGGCAAGAATGCGGCGGACCTCGCAGACCAGCGCATCGGCTACTGGCTCTTCCTCTACGTCGTCATCCAATCGCTCCCCATGCTCGTCGTCGATGCGCCGAACCTCAAGTTCAGCGAGGCCGTGGAGTACTTCCTGTGCGAGCCGCCAATGGGCAACCTGCCATGGCTCGAGGATGCGCGCCAGGTCCGCAAGATGTGGTACGAAGTCTCGGGCGGCAACGGCTACGTCGAGCTTTCGGCCGACAGCGTCCTGTTCAGCGTGGAGGCCGTCTACCACCGCAGCCACTGCTGGCTGGCCGCCAAGGAATGGGAAGGCATGAACGGCGAAGCGGCTCCACCCCCACAAGACTTCGGCATGTCTCCCTTGGAACCGCCCCGGCCTGTGTTTCCTGGTCCGGATGGCATCGTCAGCGGCCCCGCGGCTGGCACCCCGCCCACGCCAGGGTCTCCACAGTCTCAACTCCGGCCGCGTAACGCCTCTCCTGGAGGGCGTCATCTCGGCAGCCGTAACGCGCACCGCTCCAGTATGATCTTCGGTCTCGAGCCCGTGCCCTTTGACGAGGGCCTGCCGGGCGACCGCACCTCGCGCGTCCCCAGCAGCGCGAGGAGCAGTTCTGCAGGGTCCCGCCCTATGAGCATGGTCATGCCGCGCACGCCCTCGGCCACGAATATACGCCACCTGTCCGTCGACCACACCCATACCCAAGAGGCTGCCGCGACGTCGACCATGACGTTTGACGACATCCTCGGCGGCGGCGGCGGTGAGGAGAAGAAGCCGACCAAGAAGAAGAAGGGCAAGTTCTTCTGAGTGAGCACGTGCTACTTGCCGTGCATTCTCTCCGCCGTCTTGCTGTAAAGAGGGCGAGAGAGCTGTATTTATACTCTCACTTAATCTTGTGTTTGTGTATGTGTTTGGTTGATTTTCCGTTGGCCGCAGCGCGCATCTTTCTTCAAGCTATTTGGTGCTTGTCGAGTAGGAATATTGCATAGAAGAAAAACGAGGGGGAGACAGCGATATTTTAACGATTACGTCCACAAGAGGAGACTGGCCAATTGCTCTCGAGGTTTTTGGCCAGACAGAGGAGATTTGTGGATGGTGTGTGTTTCTGATGGATATGACACTAGGAGAAAAAGTTGCATCTGGAGATAGCGGCCTTTGTTACGATGGCGGCGCCTTTCTCATAGACTGATAATGGTATTTTGCCTCGACGGGAAGGGGGCGACTGAGATGGATGAATACAAGTCGCCTCACTGGTATCACGATTGCTACCGCGGATCCACTGGTGATCTAACCTATTGACGTACGTGTATGCTGTCCGGCCGAGTTGCCGGTAGTTTTTCGTGCTCGCTGATTGGAATGTATCACCCCCCCCCCCCCCTCTTCTATCGCGCGCGGGGAAAGACGGAGTCGAGGCCGGCTCGGGGAAGGTGGTCGGAGGGAGGTCGGACATCGACGGGATGGAGGCCCGGATCGCAGACAGGAAGGGGGCCGCGCCCCCAAGCCAGACGCCGCATTCGCACAAGATCCCACTGCAAGAGTAGGATGTCGTAGTCAGGCAACTGATTGTAATTGTCAGCCGTAACAGTAAAGACCTAGCTGTTTTCAATAGGTCGCTAGGTCTTTAAATTGGCAGCTTGCAGAAGACACTTGCGATCCTAATCCTAGATAGAGCTTAGTAATTAGGTCTTCTGGGAAATTAACTTGTGACTTTGGGTTACTGGTATTAGTCTCCTAAAGCCAGTGGAAGCGCAGTCGAATGGGCTGCTGTTGTGTTTGCTTGACCCTCTTGGTGTTTTTGGTAGGGTTGGATCTGGTTGGCCTAACCCCGGTAGGGGTAGCCTAGGCGTCGTGGAATACACGGGGGACGACGAGGGGAGACGACAGAGGGGACGACGGAGGAGACACACCGCCCTCGAATCGTTTCCAAATGTGACGACCACCGTAAGAACGCTGATAACGGCGTTTGGCCCCAGCAACCGAGAATGCGTTCTGGAAATGCTTGACGTTGTTGAACATTCCCAGAGACAGTTGGTTGATGATTCCACCAGCGTCCGACAAGAAAGACTGGAAGCCTGCCAGATCTGCCTGATCGAACCTCATCAACCAACGAATACGTGAAAGGGAAGACTGCCCCCCCGAAATGCTCTTGTTCCTGTGTACTCTTCGTAAGGGCCCTCCGTGTCTATGGACAGTCGTGACCTTCTCGGCTATTTGCCACTGCGTCTCGGACGGCACGAGTTCCAGTTCTTCTGTTCGTCCCCCCCTTTCTCAGGATTCGATGGCGTCTCTTTCGGGCGGACGGATGCGCCGAATATGGATGACCATTACTGAGCATCCAAAACGATGATCGCTGCTACGACTCCAGTGGTACACCTCTCCATGGACTTCAAGACGGTTGCCGCCGACTTACCGGTCGGGCTCCTCCAGCCACAACAGGTTTTCGAGGGTCGCGAGGGACTTGAAAAGGGCGTCACCGCAACGTCCAGATATGACCAAGACTCGCAAGAGGGGTGAGCGGGAAGAACAGAACAACGTCTCTTTTTGATTTTGTGTCTTCGCTCGGAAGACTCTACCAGGGTATCGTTTGCAGAATGTCAAGACCCGTGTCCCCCAGAGATGACCGTTTCCGCCCTAATTCCCCGCAACTCAAGCCAGCAAATGTCCGACCGTATCTCGCCTCAACCAGGCACCCCCGCGCACGTCGTCACCAAGCCCTCCGCTCTCGCGGCACGCTCCCGCTCAGACGCGCTCCCGCCCGGCGCCCGGCTCCCACTTGTCCAACAGCCCGACGTTCCACCCCTTGAACGCCCGCTCGCCCGGCGGGAGGAGCCCGCTGCTCGCCCTCAGCCCCTCGGCCGCCCCGGCGATGGCCGCCATCGGCAGGTTGACCTCCTGCACGTCCGACGTCATCGACTCGAGCATGGCGTCGGCCTCCTCCTGCGTGATCTCCCGGTACAGCAGCTTGATCGCGGAGCGCGCGGCGCCGTCTCGCCTCGCCGACGAGGCGTAGACGACGTGGCTGTTCAGGATCCACAGGTGCAGCGCGGGGGACGACGGCGCGGACGGGAACGTCGGCACGACGACGGACTTGGACGAGCCGGAGCGCGACAGCGTGGCGGCCAGGGCGGCGGCCAGGCACTCGGAGCTGCCGGGGGCGGCCGACGAGTTCGGCAGCGCCGTCTGGCAGGACACCTGCCACTTGAGCAGGACGACGGAGGCGATGGCGACGTTGAAGAAGCCGACGTGCGCCCCGCACCCCGCGCAGAACACGTGGAGCATCCTCGGGGGCGGGTCGGGCCCGCCGGCCAGGACGGCCGAGCTGGTGGGGTCCGACCCCGCGCCGCGGGACGGCGAAGAAGAGAACTGGACGGGAGAGAGAGGAAACGGTAAGTAAAAGAGGAAAACGAGGGGAAAAAAGGCGTGCGGCTGCTGCATCTCACGGGCATCACGGCATGTCCCTCGTTGGAATCCCGGAGCTCCCACGGCTCTGGGAGTCCCCAGTGAAAAGCAAGAGGGCGGTCTCCGACCCGGCGGAGCCGACCCCGTCTGGCAAACCCCCCCGCTTCGCGAAAAAGGCCTCAGAGGTTTCGGCCACCGCTCGGGAAGCCCTGCGCGAGGATGCGCGGGGGACGACCGGTGGGATAGTTCATCTCGGGGCGAGGTATCGGTGACCACATCACTGAGCGGCAGCAGGAGCTGCCGATATGGCCGCCTTCTTATAGCCCCGTTTGAGTTTTTTTTTCTTTGGATCATAGGTTTCAATTTTTCGGAGGGGGTGCAAAAAGGGAATCCATGAGCGTGTCACGAAAAGGGAAGCCGCAAGGATGAGAACCAAAAAAAAGAAGGAGAAAGAAAGAAAAAGAGAAAATCATAACAAAAAAAACCGCTTACCTCCAGACCCGTGCAGTCGGACTCGGAAAACAGGAACGAGGTGAGGTCCACCATGCCGACGCCGGGCTGCGCCGCGATGCTCGAGTTGGCGCCGTACCCGCGCCTGGTGGCGAGATGGTCGTGCTCCTCGCCGCCGCCGCCGTGCTCGTGGTCCGTCGGCTTGTGGCAGTGCCAGAAGTCCATCATCTCAGCCCAGTTCTCGCTCGGCAGGTCCTTCCACTCCCTCGCCCTGCCCGGGGGCACCAGCGGCGCGGCGCAGGCCCTGCACGTGGCAGCGGAGCCGGGGGCCAGGTCCAGCGCCGTCCACGGCACGGGCTCGTCGTGCGGGCTGCGCGTCGTCGTCGGCGACGATGGGCCCGACGCGTCAACTGCCAGCGGGAGACGCCATGAGATGGCGCGAGAGGCGGGCGGCGGGGCGGGAAGGGCGGCCCCCTGGGTTTGGACTCTGCCCGGGAGCGCGAACGAGGTCTGCGCGCCCGCGTGCTGGAGCTGGAGCGTCGCGCCGTCTGACGTGACGAGGCCCTGCGTGTGGTGGCCCGCGGGGGAGGGCAGGGAGACGGCGACGGAGAGCTGGCGGATGTTCGCGAGCAGCTCGGCGTAGATGCTCGGCGTTTCTTGGGACGCCATCGCGCGGGCAAGGTGTGTGTTTTTTGGTGGGTGGGGGAACTTGAAGGTCGCGCGTTGGAGCGTTTGCGAGGTGGATGATGAGGTCGGGTTTAAGATGTGCTGGGGGCGAACGGGTGGGAGTGGGTCCACCACGCTCGCCCAAGCTCTTAGGTAGCGTACCTGCTTCGGTCCGGCTCAGCGCGCCGTTGAGGGCGGGTGCGGCCCCGTCTCCCCGTCCACGATCTGGGACTATCACGTTAAACCGCCGTGAAAATTGATCGCCATGGGAATATTAGACGCTTTCGTGAATCTGGTATACAGTTACCATGCGACACGTCGGACTGAATCCCCAGGGCCTCTGTCAGCATCACGGTTCGACGGCCGAGGCGATCATCAACGCGACCACCGCCAGACCCTGCGATTATGCCACGACACGCCAGGAGGACAATTTCGCTTTCAGCGAGTTCTTCTTGATGATGGCTGCCGAGGTCGAAGGGGCTGCCGGGCGTACGGTGAATGCAGCCTCCCTGCCCAACCGTGGCGACCGTCCTGCCTACGGTTAATGGCTAGAGCGGTCTGATGCCTGCTACACCGGGGTGACTCGGCGGTCATCTCTGGTTATTGGGGGCGAGCATTTGCTCGTTTGCTCATTTGCTCGACATCCTTCCCAAGCCGCCAGAGGAGCGCTCACGTCTGTCGAGCAGCGGATGGATGATGACTAAGCCCGACGATAGGGCAAAAAGCTTCAGGTCTGCACATGAATCAGTGACGAAGTGGGTGTGACATCACGGTTGTCATGAAGACTTGAGTCTCAAAACACTTGTGGAAGAATCGCCAAGACGATGTAAACACCGCCTCAAAGCTGTCGTCTGGATAATAGCAGAGAGAGACACTAAATGGGAACAAGACGCTAGGATGTTCCAGCGCACAGACCAGGCGCTTTCTCCCGGGGGACGGCGCACCGGCGTGCTTATGTACCACCGCCCAAAACGGCTTAGCCCGGAAGCTCCAAGGTCCCTCCACTCATAATCCCGAATTTCACCAGAACCAGCTTTCTAGACTCAACATTGCGAATACGGCCCCCGGTTCAACAAGCACCAGACGCAGCATTCCCGCAAACACACTCCCAACCGAACGAGGGCCTCCGGACGTGACACTTCCCGTTCACCTCGAACTTCTTCCGAACGAGTCCACAGACGAACCCCCCTTACCCCTCCAGACCGCCGCAACAATGGCGACCCTCGGAGGCTACCTCAACAGTACGTTCCACCCAGCCAGCCAATGCCGCCGCCCTTTGCAGTATACTGACGGTTGACCCCCCTCCTTCAGAGAAAGTCCTGATAGTGACGGCGGACTCGAGAATCCTCGTGGGCATCTTGGAAGCCGCGGACCAGTCCACCAACCTCGTGAGCTCCTCCCCTTCCTCTCCCCTCTCCCGTAACGATTGCTCCAAGCTAACACGCGTTCGACGCACCAGGTCCTCAGCCACGCCCAAGAGCGGGTGATCCAGACCCCCGAGAGCGGAGAGCCCTCCGTCCAGGTCCCCCTCGGCCTCTACCTCGTCCGAGGCGACAACGTCTGCACGATCGGCCTGGTGGACGAGGCGCTAGACGACAGCATCAACTGGACCGAGGTCAAGGGCTCCGCCATTGGGGGAACCAAGCACACATGATACAGAAAAAAAAAACCAGCGATATACCGAGACCGGCTTTTTATGGATTGGAGTGGGCAAATTTGATCGAGTAACATCACGGATGTGGTTTTTTTCTTCTTCTACCTTTCTATTACGAGCGGGATACCCGAGTGTTGGGAAGAAGTGCCGCCGCGAGGCACGCACGCACGCAACAAGAGCACATGCACACACACACACACACACACACACACACACACACACGCACACGCATCATGTCACTCATGGGGGCCGCCCGTTTCCGTCTTAACCAAATATCCTCTTCATGAGATCCGGCGCAAACAGCTCCGCACCGGGGGACTCGAGCATCCTGTTGATCCTGTTGCCCCTGCCGGTGCTGAGCCAGCCGCCAGTGTCGCCGGGGACCTCGGCCAGCGTCAGGACGTCGACGCCATCGTCGGCCTCGTTGGTCTCGAGCGCCGCCTCGGTGTACTTGGCACGGGTTCTGCGGTCGATAACGTGCATGCCGCGCGTCCATTGGCCGGACGTCTCGATGCGGATGTCCTCGGGCTCCGCGACGGGCTTCCACTTGGGGTCGGACTGGGTCAGCAGGTACCAGACGGTCAGGGGGTCGTGCAGAGAGAGGCCGGGCTCCTGGCCGTTGCCCTCCATGGAGTCGATCTTGAGAAACGTCTTGGACATGAAGTGGTTGACCCATTGGCCGAGGGGGCTCCCGGCCTTCAAGACAGGCTCGATGCGCTCCTCGAAGTAGTTCTTGTTGAGAAGGTGGGGCGTGGTGATGTCGAGAGGGAACAGCGTCAGCTTGAGCCTTTTCGACAGCCTGGCCGGGTAGGAAGGCAGCGTCGACTGCTTGTCCGAGATGGGCGGCATCGTCGAGCGGGGCGTCGGGGAGGTCAGGGCGAAGACCCTGGCGGCCGCCACGGTGTCGGCAAACGTGTTGAACTCGCCGACGGGGGTGATGTTGCCCTCGACGTGGACGGCGCCGCCCATGACGCAGAGCTCCTTGACGCGGAGGAAAGTCTCGGGGTCCTCGGCGGCGGCGAGCGCGACGTTTGTCATCGGACCGACGACGCAGATGGAGATGGTGTTCGGGGGGTTCTCCTTGAGGATGCGGAGGATCTCCTTGTGCGCGACCTGCTTGGCCGGGGTGAAGTACTGGGAGAAGGGCGACGGGTCGTGGTCGACGTTCTTCTCGGTGTGGAAGAGCGACTTCCACCGTTCATCCGGTGTCAGGTGAGGGTACTCATCATGGACGCCATGGAGGCCGTCGATTCCGTCTGCAGCAAGTCAGGGTCGGCACTGGGAGGTGGGAGGGTGTTCAATGGGATGGCTTACGGAAGTAGTCGGCGGCCAGTTCATCATCTTCCAAGGGGTGCTCGGCACCAACGGCCACGATGGGCTTGTAGGCCTTCAGCGCTTCAAAGCCCTCGGGCTTGCCGTTCTCCTTGCGCCACGCAATCTCCTTTTCCAGAACGTGGAAGAGGGCAACAACGTTGCGTAAACAGCTATGTCAAGTTAAAATCAAGAACGTTGAGACGCACCACCCGTGGGAGCATGGCGTGCATTTACCTCTGCAGTGGCACGTTGCCGTATGTGACAGAGATCATCATGACCTCGAGCTCCTCTGGAGAGGCCGAGAGGGCCAGAAGCATGGCCAGAACATCGTCGATACCTGCAGGCATGAATGATGAGTGTTCAGTTCGCCTGTTGACCCGTGTCTGTGGGAAACTTACCGGGATCGGAATCGATGATGACGCGGTTCTTGGGAGCCATGGTCGAGATGTCTAAAAGCTGCGTCGTCTCTGGGGTCGAATGGGGGGTGTGTGTGTGTTGTGAGTGAGAGGAGGAAGAGGGTAACGTCACCAAGCCGCCAGAGTCTAACTTTCTCACTGGGATACAGTAGGTTTTGGACGGTGTCAGGGTCCATTTTATTGACAGTAGCTGCTAACAGCAACGGGGTCTGCTGTAAGTAGCGTAATGCCCTGACTGAGGCAGGGATTCAATAGGGCGCCCTCCCACGTACACCACTCCCGTCACCTGCTCGCTCCCTTTGAGCTGTTTTAGTGGATTCGGTAGCTACAGCCAGCAGGTTAGCCCGGTCGGAACCCGTCGAGATCCGACGGGCCTGGCTGATGGAGAGATGGGTAAGGAGGGCAAAGTCGATAAGCCGAGAGTGGGCCCCGGCGGACCCAGGCGAGGTAAGCCGACGGAGATGACCGGTGGCCATCGCGTGCCTGTGTCGCCAGATCCGGCGCCGAGGCTGCCTGTACTCGAGGGCCTTCCCGTTTTGGCCTTTATTGTCGCGAGTTGTAGCTTGGTCAATGACGCATAAAAAGGCTTTGCCAGCGACCGACCCCTCATCGTCAATGTCGATGGTGGGGTGCAGAGTGCGAGCGATGGGGAGGGCAGAGCGCTAAGCCGCTCTGAGACCAAAGCTCAGATCCAATGACAGGATCGGAAGGGGGGCTTTCCCAGCTCTTATCGGAAGAGGGCGTACAAGTGATCTGACATGCGTCAAAAGGTGCAACTCTCTGGGCCTCCCAAGATTGGATGAGACACGGGAGAAGGGTCCGGGAAGTAACAAAATAAAAGTAAAAATAAAAGGAGAAGAAAAGCGCATGTCCAGGGCAGGTAGGTAGACTACAATACCTGAACACATAGTTACATGGACTTGCCTGCGAACAATTCCATCTGCTCTTTGTTCAAACTCTGAAAATCATACCCAACGTTGAACCAGGCCTCCTCCGAGACTCCGAAGATGGCACTTTCAGACAGGTGCATTGTCTGGGCAAGACACCATCAATCGACCTTTGTCCGTGGCCCGACAATCCGATGGGGAGGCTTGGGAGGCTCTCATTTGCCTGCACCAGCACACCACCACCACACACCTCCTTGTACCTACATAATTAGTACTTCTTTGCCCCAAACAGCCTCCACCAGACTCCATCGGCCAATCATCGTGGCGGCCACCAATCGGAGAAAACAATCACGTGAGACAGGTGCGCCTCCCTTGCATCTCGTCTCTGCACGTGACCTTCCCGTCGCTCCTTCTGCATCCCCCGAGAGCCCGTGCTGGGACCCGCGGGTCCCCCAAAGGCGGACGGGACCCCTTAACCCCGTGGAAAGGAAAAAGGTGAAGCTGTCACTTTGGATGGCGATCCAGGAAATTAGAGGAATAACCTCATCTTCCCAGTATCACATCGACTCGAGGGTGGACAACAGATCGCTCTCGATACGCATCCCCCAAAAGTAAGTGCAATTGACTCTCCAAATTGTTTTGCAGTGTCCGAAAGGGTCATCAATTCCTTCTTTTGCGTCTTGACAAAAGACACATCATCCAGATCCCCAATCCATCATTCCCATCATGCACATGCTCATGCCCATACCCATGCCCATCCCGCCCTTGGCCTCTAAGCTCTCAGCTCGGCCAGCGAGAAACGCGTCCCTCAGGGGGGGGCGGCCTGCGGCGAAAAGGAGACACCAGGCGCAGTACGCAATTCCCGCCCTTGGGGGTTCGTACCTACCTAGTAGTACCTACCTAGTAGTATACACGTTGGCCCTGGTGCAACGAGCGGCTGTAACAGCAGCTCCTTTGCGTCGGTTGGCCTTTGCATCCTTGGACGGGCGGGACGCAGGACCCCCCTCAAGGCACCTTCCCTACCTGAGCTAAATCCCCCGACTGCTACTGGACACTGGATCTGGACCGTCGGCGGACACATTTGCTGAGAAGACACCTGGTAACTTTTTTTCTGCCCGTCGGTCGCTCTCTCTCTCTCTCTCTCTCTCCTTGCCAAGCTACCTGCAGCTGAACACGACATCCAGCCCGTCTTTCAACCGCGTGGTCGAAACGCCTCCATCGCCTTTCTTCCCCCTTCTCGTTTTTTCTCTCCCCCCTGCTTTTGCTTCACCATCCACCTCGAGCATCATCGCTCCTGTCCTTTCATCTCCAAATAACCCATCAATCGCGCCTACATCTCCCTTGCGCCCGCCCTTTATCTGTATGTAGCTGTAGCTGATCGGCACGCTTGCGCCCCCCCAAGTGCCAAAGAGCCTCAGACAATCTCCCCTACCCCCCCCCCAGTTCAGAGCTTCGACACAACTTGAACTCCATCGCTAACTCGACTATCAACCAGGCTGCCGAACCTCCCCACATCTTCTCCATCAGTGAGCCATCGAACAAGACAATCCGTGACCCTCAACGGCACCTGAGCTTGCGGCACCTGATCCCGACAAGCTGCTTGCTGTCTTTGGCTGCACTGCACTGCACCCGCCTACCTAATCGGCTCTACCCCTTAATATCTACCCCGTAGTGCTCTGCGCTACCAACAACCACAACAATGACGGCTTCCGACTTCTTGACCACCCAGACCGTGGGCGGCTACCTTGTCTGCTTCATGATTGCCGGTGGCTTCATCTACCACTACAGCAGCAAGAACAAGCCCGCGCAGATTGCCAAGCAGGCCAAGGCATATGTCGAGCCCCGAAAGGACACCAACGCAAAGAAGCAGCGAAAGGCCGCCTTTGCTTCGAGCGCACCAAAGTCGACCCCCGAGGACAAGGGCTCATCAAGCGCAGTCGAACCTTCCAGCACATGGCTGAGCAACAACCCTAAGGAGGACGTTGATAACGCCGAGTTCGCCAGGAGAATGGCCAGCATCAAGGAAGGCAAGAAGTTTGACGGCAAGTCCTCGGGAGACTCCAAGAAGAAGACCAAGTCCGTCAAGCAGTCCCGTGCTGCCGAGAAGAAGCCCGTCGAGGTGGCCGAGAAGAAGGAGCCTGCTCCCGCTCCCGCCCCTGCCGTCGAGGCCGTCGAGGATGTCGAAGACGTCGAGGACAGCTCCTCTGCTGCCTCCTCCGAAGTCACGCCTTCTGACCCCAGCGGTGTCAGTGACATGCTGGAGCCTTCCGCCGGCGGCCCCTCGGTTCTTCGTCTGACCGGAACCGACAAGGAGAAGCCCAAGGCCAAGAACCAGAAGGTCCCCGAGAAGCCCGAGACCAAGAAGCAGCGCCAGAATCGCCTGAAGGCCGAGGCCAAAAAGGTCGCCCGCGAGGAGGAGGAGAAGGAGCGCAAGGTCAAGCTCGAGAAGCAGCGCCGTACCGCTCGCGAGGCTGCCGGCATTCCCGCCAAGGACGGCTCTCAGTTCATGGCCGCCGTCAACGGCAACAAGTCCGCCTGGACCGCTGGTTCTCCCAACGGCGCCTCCGCCAACGGCACTTCCCCTGCCGTGCAGCCTCTCGACACCTTTGAGGCCCCGGCCAAGAACGGCACCGCCCCCGCCGCCCCCGCTCAGACGTCCAACAACTGGATCTCGTCGCTTCCCTCGGAGGAGGAGCAGATTGAGCGCCTCAAGGAGGACGACGAGTGGAACACGGTCCCGGCCAAGTCGAAGAAGGCCAAGAAGGAGAACCGCACTCCTTCGCCCGAGCCCGCCAAGGCCGCCGCCGCCGCTCCCGCCCAGTCTCGCCCCGTCGCCCAGGCTGTCCAGAAGCCCGCGTCGAACGGCAAGGCTGCTAAGCCCGTCCAGTCCAACTTTGGATCCTTCTCCGCTCTCAGCACTGAGGAAGAGGAGGAGTGGGATGTGTAAGCAGCTTTCCGCCATCGCGAACGTCCTTCTCCAGGATATTCCGCCCTCAGACACGCACCTCTAAACGTCGTCCCATCCCTTTGGCGTCGTCTGACTGTCACCTGTTATTTTTAACTGTACAATACTTCTTCCTGGAGTGCGGAACCATCTACAATGGAAAAAATGAACAACTTTTGCATGCGTCCCCCCTTTTCGACATCATGGAAGGGCGTCAACCTCGCGACGATCGCATTCCCGCCAGGCGGCGGCGTGATCGGGAGGGCCCCATGGCTTTCTATCGCGTATACACGAAGACAAAAAAAGATCTCAGCCACAGCACGAGATCTGGAGTTGGGGGAGGGAACAACACTGGCCAGCGGGCTGAGTGATTTGCACATGCTTTCTTTCTTCTCCTTTCGACCTCGAGACCCAGCTATTGATTGATTGGAGAAAACGAAGGGAGCGTGAACGCGAGATCACGAATGTCTACGAGGAAGCTGGGCTTATCAGTCTCGGTCGGGAAGAAAACAAAATGAAAAACCGTTTTTTCTTCTCTTGGGAGGGAAGAATGGGTTGAATCACATGGCAAAAAAAGGGCCATGCATCTTTCAGTCGTTTTGTGTGTTGTGTGTGTGTGTGTGTGTGTGTTAGCGCGGAACAACGCTAGATACTTTCAATAGGTTTTTTCTTTCCCTCGAACGCTTTATTCCCTCCTCCCGAGTGTTTACCCGGCGGTGAACCCCGTCTGTTTGTGAATGTTTACGTGTTTCCCGCTACCGGGGTGGTGCCGGCCCGTGTGATGAGATGGTGATCTCCACGTTTATGCCGCTCCTGCGTGCGCTCTCTCTCTCCCCAGTCCCGTCGTCACGATTCGGACGGTGGCAGGGAGATCGGACAGCCTCATGCGACGGCCCTTAGTCAGGTCGGTATACTCCGTACAGAGAGAGGAAAGACCGGGGTTGGTTGTCCGTCGGCAGGTGAGAGAGAGCCCCTCCCCTCCCCCCGGTTACCCGCTCCATCCCTCCGCTTCATCGCTCGTCTACACGACCCATCACGTGTCCCTTGCCTAACCTGTCCTTGTGTTCCCTCGCGGCTAGACCGGCGCAGGGACGGGCTGACTTTCTTCTGGATGACAAACGCCACGGGTGCTGTGAGTGATTGGGAAGGTGGGGGGGAGGGAGGCATGGTTTGGATGGACGGAAAGAGGGAAGGAGGGAGGGCGGTTTTGTTGACCGCCTTCCGCCGACGACGGTGGGCCGCGGCGCGGTCTCTAAGAACATGCAAGACATGCGAGACATGCGCACGCGGCGAGGCGCGTGGGGGGAACGTCAATGGCAACGGCAACATGTGGTACGGTACTCTGTACAGCATAATGTAGGCTAGCACAGCGATGGGCGGCCGGCGGGAGGCCGAGTGACTGTTGGCGGGATGGGCGCGCGCACTTTCTACAGCGTAGGCGGGCGAGTCATCCGGAGATGCGATGACATGCTTGGGGGAGTTGACGAGAAGGTAGGAAAGAGGGGGAGGGGTAGAAGCGGGACTCTGCTCCCGCGAGCGTGGATGGCTGGATGGCTGGCTGACTGACTGGCCGGCCCTCGCTCGTATCATTGGGGCATATATTGCGATGCGTCGTGTTGGTCAGGTATCCGCCCTTTGGCGAACGCAAGGCGAACCTAAGGCGGACAGGACTGACGATATTCGGGCTGGATAGGGAGGGACAGCCCGCTCGCTGGCCTATCCCATCGACGGAGAGGGAGGAGGTGGGTGGGCCAAGCCGGGCACGGGAGGAGTTGCCCAGGACTTGGTAGAAACGGGGAGGCGCGAACGATGCCGAGACTAGGAATTTCACGCGGGAGAGCGCCGGACGGAGCACATCATGGCTGGTGGTCCACGGGAAGGGGCCGCGTGTTCGACGTGAAAGTCTCGGCCGTCGTCCTGAGTCTCAGTGTGTGGTGTTTGCCCGTCCTATAGCCAAGGCACTACCGAAACAAAAAAGGCCATCGAGGTCCCTGAAGCGTGCGCGCATCCCGCCGTGACCTATTTTTACCCCTCTCCGGGGGGGGGGGGTTCGACACGTCCTGCGGCTTTTCTGCCAACCAAGGTGGGTTCCGTGATCGCCATCAAGGGTTTCCCCGGAGGTCGTACGTGCTGCGAGCTGGTCCCGTCTCCGGCTCTTTTTGGGGGATCACGTCACGTCCTGTCAGCCTCGAAAAAGTGTAAAGCACTGCCGCAGTACCCAAGGTTCTGGAGAGGGTTGGGAGGGATGATGGGACCTACCTACCCTACCTATGTGACAAAACTCCGATTTCCCATTTCGAGGTTTCCCATCCGGGAAAAAGGGAAAAAGGGTGTGGCTGGATGGCGGGGGAGGGGGGGAAATGGGCGAAGTGTGGAGGGGTTGGAGGTGCGATGATTCACGAATCGTTGATTTGATTTACCAAGTATTTGCCCACCGTGTGCCTGCCGGGGGGGGGGGGGGGGGGGGGGGGTTGGT
>JASUDE010000209.1:56441-74443 GCA_034509685.1 Colletotrichum cereale
TACTCGTGGAGGCTGGGCGCGACCGAGCAAAAAGGTGTTTCTTGCATGGCCCAGCGTTCCATCGTTGCTTTCCTAAGTTCGGTGACGGTTTTGGACCCATGGCCGCCGGGAGCGCCCCGTTGGCATAGGTATATCACCACCGAACCGCTCAACCTACTACCTATGGCGGGCGTCCGCGGATGATGCGTATTTTTGTTTTGTTTTTTAGCCCAGTTTTCTTTTTCGGCGCGGGCAACCACCACTACCCCCCAATCGAGGATCGACAGTATTCCCGCAGAGTTCGGTTTCATTGTGCCGTTGCAGCGCCCCGAGGATCGGGAAGGCTAAACATCGCGCTGTGTAACTAGTCTAAAGCATCGGCTCATTGCCGATTACACTCGCTTTCCAAGCCCCAGCTGACGTCCCGGGGGCGTGAGGAGAAAAGAGGAGGAGGAGGAGGAGGAGGGGGTCGACTACCTGGTAGCCTGTAAGGTGGATAGGATGAAGAGGGCATGGTGTACTGATAGGCTTCCAACAAACATGCTCTACAACAAGGAAACCCTCGGCCATGTGAGGAAGTCGGGTGCCGTGCCCATCAATCAGGACACACCCCAAGCACAGGAAGCTGGAAAGCCAGCGGGGGCAATGGCATTGAGAGCTGAGAACCGGGTGTCGGACGGTCCAGTCTCTGTCCGACTCTCTGTCTCTCTCTGGCCACGGAGCAAAGAGCCGTGCCGGCAGCGCTAAGGCGAAAAGCAAGCTGCGTTGTCGTTGTAAAACTCGCAAGGCGCGCGAAACGCCGAGGCGTTTGTGACCCGGTCTCGGTCTCGTCTCGTAGGGCCCGTCTTGCTCTTTCACCTGCCAGTGAGACAGGGCAAGACAGGAGACCGCTCTGGAAACGCGAGCCGCGGCAGCAGCCCAACGTCCGCGCTATGCGTGCTGTTGGCACCCTTTACCTCGGACGCTTTAACAGAGGGGGTTTAGGCGCTGCCGCCACCGGGTCCGGGTTGTTATACCTAGGTAGAACAGGCGGTCACTGCGGGAGGTCGGGCTGGGTGGCCGTGAGACATTAACGGTTCTGGCTGGAGCGGTGCCGCTTTTGAGTAGCAGTTTGGAGGGGACTACGGACGGCATCGGGCTTAGTAGGAGACGGTGGATGGAGCTGGGACTCAAGATTGAACAATCTCGTTTGTTCGTCTAGTGGTTTTGGGGTTTGCTGAACTCTGCTGAGTGATGTGAGAACGCGCAATGCACTAGTTGTCCGTACCCTAGGCCATCTGTTGGATGACTAGGAGAAAACGGCCTCGACGTCAGTCAAACCGTGGCTGATGGATCGTTCACTGACGGCCAAGCGTGCACGGCATGTCCAAGGCCGCCCTCGCACGGCAGAGGCGCGACACACGGTGCAAATGGGCCTGGCTGTGGGTTCACGAGACTCCATCCGACTCCATACTCCATCGTGGGAGGCATTGAATCATCGAGTTAAAAGTACGTGGGTATACTGCGTAGGTAAAAAAAAAAAAGGTCCGGGATGGCGAGGCTTGCGGCATATCGATAGAGTATCCTGACATGGTATCTGTATTCTAGTTCGAACATTGACCTGCTTCTCGATCCCACTATACGTGGTAGTGCGTAGCAGTCGGGGGTCAGTTAGGTTGTTGTCAGGGAGAAGAAAGGAGGAGAAAGGGGGATCTGGGAGGGGGGGCATCTTCAAAGTATCCGGTACTTGGACAGTCCAGTCCCACCCACTGGACCGCGTACCAAGTTTAAGTACGGAGTATCCTTATGGATACTATGTAGAGGATGCATGCCATTGGGGTCTTGGTCCATTGATCTGCAACCCATGCCAGCGCTCCGGCGCCGCCATGACCCAAAGGGACTTTTCTGAATGAGGGCATTTCAAGGCCTCGACAGGATGGAAGCACCCTCTCGCTCTCTCTCTTTGCAGTTCATGCAATTGGCAGACACAAGGAGCCGAACATCGGCCAAGACCGGGCTGGGCTTGCGCATTGGCGAGACAAGAGGGAGAGAGAGGGGAAGAAGGAGAAGAAGATTGGCGCAAGCAGGCGGTAGAAACAAGCTGGACGAGGGTCCGTTGCGGTGCACTGCAATGCACCCAGTGGGCCACAACAACATACAGGTACGCAGTTACTACTAGTAGTATGTCGGGGGAGGTCGGGTCGGGTAACCTTGCCCAGCAAGTTCAACTCGCACCGGCATGGACGACGAGAGTCGCAGCGGACCAAACAGCGCACGGCATCGGATGCAGGCACGAGGCACAGCGCTGCCAATTGGGTTGCAGTATCTGTATGGGTATGGCGTGCGGGGGACACACGATGCAGTTCAGCCTTCTGCAGCTTAGCTTCTGCAAAAGATGCAGACTGCTGCAGTTGTGGAATGTAGGCGTATGGTACTGTATGTAACGAGCTGCCATGGGTACTCACCCTACTAGGTACTCCGTACACAGTACGTAAGGCAACAATAACATGACCATAAACGACGCACAGGCTGCGCGAACGAATGGCATTGTAGCAAGATTGCAAGGCCATGTACCTCAGACCTCAGACTCGCACCCCCTGCGTCGCGGCCCTTGGTCCAGGACTCCAGATTGTATCGTATCTACCAGTACGCGATCATAGTCGGGGGTGTCGTGGACCCATCAGCTCAACTCGTCGAGGGTATCGCAATCTCTCGCGACCATGTGGCGTAAAGTGGACATTTGACAGTACACTCGGTGACACTCTCGCTCCTCTGGGAGTGCCCACGGTCGGGGAATCGACAAACATGATTTGGCAGGACACCTCTGCTGGAATGAGAGATTAAGCAAGGGCGATCAAAAGAGTTGATTCGGAGAGGGGGGGAACGCCTCACCTAAGGGGCATGGCATGTGCTGCAGGTATGTACTGTGTATACCTTACCATGCTAAGTAATGTGCTACCTACGTGTTATCACAGAAGGAAGGATGTACCTGGTACTTGTCTTCGATGCCTTCCAACCTGCCTTCCTTCCCTTTCCCATCTCTCCCCCGGTCGACCCGTCCCTCCCCACTCTCAATCGTCCACCCCGGTTGGTAGTTACCATCTGGAACCCACAGATCCCCCCCCCCCGTCCGTCCCACATCCACGCCTCTCTCTCTCTCTCACACACACTCTCTCTCCTCGCTAGAGTGTGTCTCCCTCCGTCTTGTTGGACCCTCCCTCCACTCATTGCCCCCCCCTTTCGTTTCGATTGATGAATGAGAGAGAAGGAAGGAATGACAGACAATGGAGAGGAGAGAAAGCACCGAGGTAAGGTGGCCAGCACTGTAATTGCGCAACCGCCTCCCTTATTTTACCTACCAAACGTAGACTCGTGCCAGGTATTCATGTCTATTCCCGCCTTCAATTCTCTCATTCTCGTCTTTTCTTTTACCTCAACCCCCCCCCTCCTTCCTTCCTTTTGTTCCCCTCTCACTCCTTTTTCGTTCTGGTGTCTCATTTCCGACTTCCCGTCCCCGAACCGCCCGATACCGCCAACGAATCCATCGCCTTGCTTCCATGTGGTAGAGACATCCAAGTGTGTTGTACCCAGACGCCAACGTCTAATCGTTCACGCGACGCAATCCTTCGGCCCGTCACCGTCATCGTCGCCCATCATCTGGTCTTCAAAGCTCCCAACCAACCCGTCTGTTCGCGCCCGCCCATACATCCTGCGTCCAACTTCCCCAACGCCGCCATTGCGCCACGGTCCCATCAGCTTTCCCTTCCCTCTCTCTGTCTCTGTCTCTGTCTCTCGCACACTCCACCGGTCTTACGCCCTATCACCGCATAGTACTGGACCTGGATAGGACTGCATTACCTATACTGTACAGGACAGACACTGCACAGGACGGCCACTGCATAGTTGCACCGTGCTGCTCTCACCCCCCTCGAAAAACAGCACCGTCACTCATACCCAACCTTTGAAACCTCTTCCGCCCGCCAATTCCAAACCTCGATACTCCCGGTACCTTGGGGGGGGCCGCACAGGCCGAACCACTTTTAAAGCATCTGCGCCTCCGTACGGAAACTGTGTCTTGGGCTCTGCGCCGGTGATTCACTTCAATGGCGCTTTAGACTTCCTCTCTGGCGCTGGTACGCGGTTCTTTCCCTTCCCCAAGTATCTCATCTTGGGTTCTTGGGCCACCACCGCACCCAAGGCTACTTTTAACATCCACCTTGCCTGCTGCAGTTGTACCTCCTTGCCGTTCCAGTCACTCTTCTTCTTCCCGCCTTGATATCCACCCTGTCCCGTGGACCGTTCGACACCACCAACCGCAAAGGCCCCATCTATACTACACCGTATAACAATCAACACCAACACCACCAACAACAACAACAACAACAACACCACCACCACTACCACCACAATTACCACCCTGTCCAACTACCCTCCCGACTTGAACTCTCCCTTCGATGTATACGTGGACCTCTAGACGCCGCCAGCTACACACCAGACCTTCTCCCCGCGCCGGGGTTACGGCCATACCGCAAATATGTCATTACCAGTCGCCATTCAGTCGGCCATATTCTACTACCTCGCATGTACACCATGTAACGAGATGAAGGCGTTCCGGAAGGCCAAGAAGAAGGCCAAGGAAGACAGAGAGATCAAGAGGAAGATTGAAATGGAGCAGCCAGGCCTGTACAGCCACCCGGACCCCTTCCATACCAACCCCTTCTGGGCCGAGGAGATGGCCGCCGGCCCACACCTGCCCAAGAAGTCGGGAAGCAAGAACACGAGCCAGAGGGGCCTGGCGAGTGCTGGCAGGACGAGTACGGCCGCCAGCTTTGGATGCGCCAGCACCGTCGCCGAGAGCACCATTCCCGCGACACCGACGACGAGTACCGAGACGGGCCGGAAGCTGTCGGGCGATGGGTGGAACAGGGCCTTGTACCAGCGAGAGGACGAGGAACTCTGGGGCAACAACCTCACCGGAATGGGCCACAAGCTCATGGACAACATTGCCAAGGCCGGAAACACAGCGGGGCGTTACGTCGAGGAGAAGCTGGGACTCGAGAAACCCATCACGGACGAGGATCGTGACAACTTTTACCGCACGCCCAAAAACCCACCCGTCAACGAATACCACCCGCCCATCGTAGGGAGCAAGCCCTCTCGACCGGACGCCCTCAAGTGGATGCTGCAGCCGCCTCCGCCAGCCAAGCTGATGGAGGGCCGTGTCCCCGTCGCGAGAACCGGGAGCACCAGCACTGTCGGGAGCCGGAGGACGATGGCGTCCGAAGAGCCTCCCCTAGACAGAGTGGTGCGCGAAAGGGCCATCAGGAAGAAGCTGCGGCAGGGGGAGAAGCCCCGCGTGGAAGAGACGCCTTCAGAGTCGGATTTGATCGACTCGCTCATCGGCGGACGGTCCCGGAGGGCCACGGTCTCGAGCAGGGGCTGGTCGAACCGGAGCCGGAGTCTCTCGCTAGAGTCCGAGGTGTCTTCAGATGGCGAACTGGTGGAGCGGCGAAGGTTGGCTCGCGCGAGGCGTGTTCCCATGACGCCGGAGGAGAGTTCTTCGGACGAGGACGACTTCATCCAACACCGCACCTGGGACTCGCTCGGAAAGTCGAGCCCTCAGAGGCGGCCCCGGCTGGAAACGATAAACAGCTCTCGCGCCAACACCAGAGAGGCGTTGAAGGCACGGCCAAACGGCACCAAGCCCGACGCCGCGATTAAAGACAACTCTGACATTACACCCAAGGCGTCAGCCAACCCCATCATCACCCGTAAAGCTGACGAGAACACGCCCACCACTGTCATGACTACCATTACGACAGTATCATGATGTTGAAAGACTTCACTGAGGCCGGGTCGCAGCGTCGCCTGGGCTTATTTCCTTTTCTTTCTTCTTTACTCTCGCTGGCCCCTTTTTTACCTTGTTGGGCCATCCACTGCATTACTACACCTATGGGTGGGCATAGCGTTCAGGGCTGGAGCATCTGCATTACTGGGAAACGGGATCGGCATCGGCGTTGGAAGAGACGTGTGCAAAAGCAGAAAGCAAGCATACGATCTTTTGGTTTCTATTATTTAAAAAAAAGGTGGTTCTTTTGTTTTTAGTGGTTTTTTGTTTTCGTTTTTTTTTCGGACGTTGTATAACGAGGGCAAAAACAATATCTGACCCTTTTTGCTTCCAATTCCTTCACTTCTACCACCTCTTCACACTTTTATCCCCCGCGCAGAATCGCGATGGAACGTTATTTGCTTTCTTCTTGTTTTTATTCATCATGGCATGGCTAGCAAGCAAGCAGTAGTAGGAATTACGAGGGTATTATCTCTTTTTTTCCTCCCCGATGAACCTTTATATGTCCAACTTTGTTTCTTCTTCTTGATGTTCCCCGGTTCCCAAAAGTTCAATGCCTCGTCATTTTGACAGTGAAACAAACACCACCCCCCATGACGGGTAAAACACCCCTTTGTCGACCGCGCCCAAATCAAAGGTGCATGCCGCCGTCCTCGTCGTTGTCGTCGCCGAGGTCCCTCATGCGCTCCTCCATGGCCCGGCGCAGCTCCTCGTCCGACAGACGACCGCCCGCGCCGCTCGCCTGCGGGGTGGGTCGGGCCGGCGGCGCGGCGTCCATGCGGATCTCGCCGTTGCGTATCGTGCCCATCTGGAACGTGCCGTCCGACCACGCGGGGTGTAGCGGGGGGGCTGCCGTTGCGGTGGTGCCAGAGTTGCTTGTCGTCGCAGCCGGCGCGCTCTGTCCCGCAATCCTCTCCTCTTCCGCCGTCGCGGCGGCGAGGCCGTTGGTCGCCGTCGTCGTCGTCGTCGTCGTTGTCGCCTGGGCCGCCGCGCCGTTCACCCCGTTGGCGGCACCAAGACCGTTTGGGCTGGCGCGGGCGCGGGCGGCGGCGGCGCTCAGCTGGTGGTGGTCCGACTCGACCTCCTCCTTGCTCCGGAACTCGTTCCACGAGTGGCCGCGGCCCTCGACCTCGTCGCGGATGATCTGCAGGCGCTCCTGCATGCGGGCGACGACGGCGTCGTTCTCGCGGATGGCCTCGACGCAGTCGGGGTCGGGGCGGCCGACGGAGGCGTCGGCGGCGTCGAGGGTGGTGGCGGCGCCCTCGGCGTAGGGCCTCAGCTGGGCGTTGGAGTACTCGAGGTGCAGGATGGAGTTGCGGATCTCGAGGGCCTTGAGGTGCAGCGTCGGCAGGGAGAGCTCGCGCAGGGCCTCGGCGAAGCGGGCGGGGGATATGGGGCTCGTGTCGGCCGACGACATGGCTGCGGGCCGAACCTGGTTTGGGGTTTTCCTTCTTTCTCGTGTTTCTGCGATGCGACGGGGCGGATCGACTGTGTGGGTGAGCCGGGCGATTGCGGTCGCGGTTGCGGTCGGGGAAGAGGAGGGAAATTCGGTTGGTTCGCAAGTCGTTAGTTGTAGTGTGTTTGTTGTATGGCCCTGGGAAAACGAAAACGAGTGGAAAACAGGCTGCGCGTATGATGACGACGACGATGCCGTGCGGTGGTGCAGTTTGGCGCACGAGGGTTTGAGGCTACCTGTCTAGGGCAGAGAAGTAAGTAGGTAGGTAGGTAGGTAGGTAGGTAGGTAGGTAGCCAGAAGAGGTAAGAGGAACGAAGAGTGAGCGGTCCTAGGTAGATGGCATGCAACGTCATGGCAGCCGTTCTGCCAGCTCTTTGAACTTGGGCGCGGGGTGGGAGGTGCAGTAGGAAGGTTCCGGGCGGTGTGGAGCCATGACAAGAGTGCGCCAACTAAAGTACGTATCCAAGGCGGTCCCTCTTGAGGTCGCACAGGTACACAACAAGACTTTTACACAATCGGGAAATACACAGTATAAGTACGGAGTTAAATGCAACGACCGGGAGCACTACAATCTACTACTATACAGTAGAGGCTGTGATAGGGACCCGGGTAAGTGATTTTTGTGTTTATTCTTGTACAAAAGGCTGGAGAGATCCAACGCATGTGTCCTCAGTTTACATCTGTCAAAAGTAGTGTCCCACCTCACTTCGCCCGACAGTCCATACCACGATATTCAGGGAGGCTCCAGCCCTTGACTTCTTCCGTGGAAACCAAGTTGGCGAACGCGTCCAACCTGAAGAAGGCCGCCAGCCCCAGCAAAAAGTTCAGGATCGCAATGCCCAACGGGGAAGTGGGAAGCTTCGTCCAGTACCCGGATCCCGGAGCGATTCCGTCCTGCACCTGCTCCATGAACGGGCGGAACTTCTGCTCATAACAGTGGAGCGCACTTGGCAGCGCTTGGCCGGTCCCGGAACGACCGCAGCAGTGCTTGCCGATTTCCCCGGCCAGCACGTAGGCGCCGACGATGGCCGAGGTCGTCCCCATCCCCGTGACCGCCGAAGGACAGTATGCGGCATCCCCCAGGAGGGCGACGCGCCCGTCGGACCAGGAGGCCATCTTGACGGTGCTCAGGCGCTCGCAGTAGAAGTCGTCCGACGCCTCCATCCACCGCAGCATCTGTTCTGCCTTCTGGCCCGCGCCGCGGAAGACCTCTGCCAACGCCGCCTTCTCTTCGTCCACGTCGTTTTTCCGTGCGTTTTGCATCCGCTCGGACCGCACTTGGCTGACCACGTACGCCTGGATCCGGTCCGGCCGATGCCTTCGGGTGAACAGCACGCGTTTGCCGGGCGCAATGGAGACCGTGGCTCTGTATTCCTCCCCTTCCTGCTGCCGGAGCGGGACCGTGAAGTAGGCGACGTAAACGCCCAAGAAGGTGACGGGACTGGGGGCCTCGGGCCCCAGCATCATGTCTCGCGTATGGGACCACTGGCCGTCGGCCCCGACGAGCAGGTCGAATTCCTCCTTCTCCCCGTCCGAGAAGAGCACTCGGACGGATTCTCCCTTGTTCTCGAAGCTGTGCACAGTCTTGCCGAAAACGTACTTGGCCCGTCCCCGGACGGCATCGTAGACGATCCGGCAGAAGTCGCCTCTCATGATTTCGTTCTCGGTCGTGAAGCCCTGCGGGCCTTTGCCGCTCCTGTTGATCGGGAAGTATGCCTTCTGTGTGCCGGCGCCGTTGACAAACTCCAGACCTTGCTCCTGGACCGCTTTGTCGCGGAAGGCCTGCTCGAGGCCCATGCGCTTCATCACCTCGACTCCGTGTCCGCGGATGTCGATCTGCAGCCCAGTCAGCCGGAGAGCGGGAAATCTCTCGAGGACCGTGACGTCGTGCTGTTGCTCCGCGAGCCAGAAGGCCAGGCTGTTGCCGGCCAGACCTCCGCCGCAGATGAGGATCTTCAGTTTGGCCATGGTTGTCGGATTTGTTGGGGATTGCCTGTCGAGGATGGATGGATGATGGCTCAAGGTCGACTCAAACCCGAGGTAGGAGGAGTGTTTTATATCCGTTGCGTTGATTTACCGATTGCATCGACATGCCTACCCAAGTCCGGTGATGATCTCGGACACACGGGTTCTCTGGAAGTAAACCCGAGCACAACGGGCGACGAAATCAGTTTCACCGTTTACGGAGACGCTCAGTTTACCCCTCGGCCTACTTTATCCCCGGCCTCCTTTATTTGTTGCTTATATCTGCACATAGTAGACTCGGCAAATTAACGTGTAACCCCGAGTTTCGGTATTAACCAACGCGGAGATGGAGTAAAAAGAGAATAAAAGTTGTTGCCGAGACTCGGGGTTACACGTCAATTCACCGAGTATCAAGATACGTCCGGCCCTAATTCATCGGGGAAGTAGCATTGGCTGTAAGATGCGTGCCAAGGTCCATCGCCCCAGTCTCAAAATGCATCGATGAGAAGACGATGCAGGGCATTCTCAGGGCTTCGGACTGGGAACGTTTGCGGAGGCGCAATGTTGTGAGCACCGAAGGAAAGGTGTGGATATCTTTTCGCCGGGGCGCCTCAATCTTTTGGGGAATGGAGAATGGAGATTAGCACCTGAGATCTGTGACCATGGTGGAAACGCTCCTGAAGCCTGCCCTCCTTCGAAATCAATATGGGGTTTAAGCCATAAGGCAGGTTGATTCCCGCCTTCTGAATAGTGACTGACGTGGTTCAGGGTGACCAGCCTAGGCTACCTCTTGCTCAGACCAGTCCCCACACTCAACGCGCACGGGCACCGAGCACTATCACTAGGTGTTTCCTTATCGATTACGGAGTACATGCCTACCAGAGGAACCTAGGTACTCCGTAGGTAAGGTAAGCTTGATGACAGGCGCCGCACGGATCAAGTCACGCCCGGGCGTGTCCCGGAATCGACCGTCGCCGACCGCCGCGGTGCCGATTCCGCGTGCCTCAAGTCGAACCAAAGAATTTACGAAATCAATGACACCCACCTTCGGCATCGAACCATCGCGACGACGACGACGACGACGACCACGACAGGAACGTGCTCCAAGGCACAGCGCCACCACCAATCAAAGGCGGACACGCCTCTCTCTCTCCCACCGAAGAAAACACTTCTTTTTTCCCCCCTTCTCGTCTTTTGACCGCAGCCGGCGCATTGGTGAGTGTGTAGCTCTCTGTGCGCTGCGACGGCTGCAGGAGCCATGAACACCTCACTCGGCCTCGTCCCCTCGCCACCCCTCCTCCTCCACCTCGGCCTGCGCGTCTCCTGCCGCCGCGCCGCGAATACCCGCTGCGGCCCCTCCGCCGCCGCCTCCCGACTCCTTTCCACATGCACCACCCGATGCAAACCCGTCTCCGCCAGGCCACACTCGCCGTGGCCCACCCTCCGCCAAACCCAATGGCCCTCTCCGGGTCGCGCCGCGACGTCTAACCTCCCGACGCCGAGACGGGCCTCCTCCTCCTCCTCCTCCTCCTCCTCCTCGCCGCCGCCGCCGCCGGCCAAGAACGAGCCCATCCTCCGAGACTACATCGACCTCCCGCTGGACTACAAGGACAAGATCGGCCTGCGCTTCCGCCCCACCGAACTCTCCCCCGCCGAGACCAAGGCCGTCTTCGGCCCCTCCCTCAAGCCCGCCGCCGCGAACCGCCTGCTGCGCGTCATGCACGGCCGCCGCGTCGCCGGCACCCTCGACGACCCGGCCTTCGCCGTGAACACGGCCGCCTTCACGGCCCAGCAGCGCGACGCCGCCCTCGCCTACCTCCGCAAGACCCTCCCCGTCGACGAGATCCTCAACGCCGGCCTGCGCGCCGAGGACGAGCTCGCCGTGCTGGAGAAGGAGCTGGCCGAGCGCGCCGACGAGGATGCCTCCCCGGACGCCAAGGCGACGCCGTCCCTCAGGCGCGACGACGACACCGCCGCCGGCGCCCCCAAGGGAGGAGGGTACGAGGCGGACCCGGTGTACGGCTACAGCGCCCTCGACGCCATCCGCGCCAAGAACCAGGCCAGGGCCGCCGAGGAGGAGAGGCGCCTTGCCGAGGAGGCCAGGCAGCAGAAGGACGCCGCCGAGGGCCCGGGCGGCGGCGGCGCCCTGGCGGCCCTCGACGTCAAGCGGCCGCCCATGAGCCCGCGCATGCAGCGGTGGACCGAGGAGGCGACGTCGGACCTCGCGGCCCCGCCGCCGCTGACGCTCGCCGAGCGGCTGCTCCCCTCGGCCGCCGTCGTGCTGCTGCTGGTCGGCGTGCTCTCGGCCTTCGCCATGGTCTACACGCCGCCCCGCGACGCCGACCGGCTGTACCCCGAGGTCTCGGCCTCGACGGCCACCGTCGGCGCCCTCATCGGCCTCAACGCCCTCGTCTCGCTCGCCTGGCGCGTGCCGCCGCTGTGGCGCTTCCTGAACCGCTACTTCGTCCTCGTCCACGGCATGCCGCGCGCCGTCACCATGCTCACCGCCAACTTCTCCCACTCGTCCCTCGGCCACCTGGCCACCAACATGGTCGGCCTGTGGTTCATCGGCACCGCCCTGCACGACGAGGTCGGCCGCGCCGCCTTCCTGTCCGTCTACCTCGCCTCCGGCGCCGTCGGCCTGCTCGGCAGCCTGACCGTCTACACCCTGCGCGGCCTGCTGACCGTCTCGACCGTCGGCGCCTCGGGCGCCGTCTTCGGCGTCACCACGGCCTACTTCTGGATGCACCGCTTCGACTCCTTCAAGGTGCTCGGCCTGCCGCCCGACCCCATGAACGGGCCCCAGGGCCTCGGCTTCATCGCCTTGATCCTCGGCTTCCACGTCTACGCCTTCTTCCGCCGCGGCCGCCAGACCATCGACCTGACCTCCCACCTGTTCGGCATGCTGGCCGGCCTGGTCGGCATCGAGCTCGTCACGGGCAAGGCGGAGGCGCCGAGGGAGGACGGGCTGGAGAGGAAGAGGGAGGACCTCGTCAAGGATGCGCTGCCCCGCGAGGGCGGTGGCGACGACGACAAGGCGTGAATTTTGGCTTCTCCGGGAGGGGAGGTTTGTTCTCTCCGGGAGTGCATCTTGTAGTTTAGCGCGTTGTTTAGATAGGTCCCGATCGGGGCGATGAAGAAGTCTTGTAATTCAAAGTTTTCGGACTCTTGTACGTATGAATGGCAGTTGTGTACCGATATTACTTCCCCGTGTCATCCGCACCGACGGGCCGGGGAAATGCTACGAGATCCTCGGGGCGAGAACCCCGCAGGGCGCTCTAGGCCCAGCGGTTTCTCATGGCATGGTTTATATCTTTGCCAGGGCCGGCTTAGGTCCGCGCATGGCTTCGTCTCGAGTGTCGACACACACGAGATGGCCACGAGCGGCTCGTTGACCGGAAGCCACCGAGATTCAGATCACCTTTTATCCCGTTGCTCCATCGCATCTCAGGACGACGGGCTTGTTTCTTGTCGTACGTCGAGCCGCACAGTGCTTCGTCAAACGGTTCCAGCTACTCCTTTTCGCCCAAGTGGACCAAGTTCCCGCGCTGTAAGTCATCCTATCAAGGTTGGACGTTGTTTCGGCCGGACGCAGTCTCCCAGCCGAGGTCGAGCCAGAGTCGCTCAACATGCCAAAACGCGCCGCACTCTCGTCGCTCGGTAGGTCAAGATTGGGTCTTGGACAGCAGGGTAACAGACCTGCATTCGAATCCAACAACCAGCCGGTGAACAGAGTATCTTGGTATCGCGTAGTCTAGTCTCCCAAAGCCGAAGGGACCACCGCCTTTCCCCCTTGGCATCTCATCTCACGCATCAGCTCAAACTCATCTCCCCTCTTACAGCATCCCGAGGTCAAAATTGCCCCGGGCTGGTCCGGACTGCCGACCGAGCTGCCGGTTCCGTGGCAGCACCTCCTCCTTAACCTCAAGCGGAGCGGGCTGCCATCTCAAGCAGGTACCTCCGAGCTTTGAACCTCGCCGAAGTGTACGTTGCGTAGCCGGCGTACAGGTCTATCACGATGCGTGGGGGAGGGGGGGGGGGGGGGGCATATAATTTCTTTTTCCCCCTCCCCCAAGACAATGGTTCCTGTATAGCACTCGCTCGGAGCCCGCCGCACATCTCGCCAAGGCATGCCATGTTGATCGCATTGCGGCGGCGAGCGCTCTATTGACGACCACCTTGCTTTTTTTCAGTCCGATTCTCCGACATGCGCAGCGTCAGAGCGTATTTCACTGAAACCCCCTCCTTTCAGGTCCTGTCGGGATTTCCACAAGCGCAGAACTACTCGAGCTGGTAGCGGAAATCCCCCGGTCTGCCGGGGACTCGGTCCACTCCCTAGTCTGCTATCCCTCTCCTGGACATCTATGCCCTTTCTAGTCGGTTTTTCTTCTTCTCTCACAGGTAAACCAAGACTTTTAGCCCGAGGGTGATGAACGGCACCTGAAGCGTTCAACAATTCGATGCGGCCTCTGGGGTCTGTCTGGTCGAAGGTGCTCGGAAGCCGCGAAACTGCCCCCCCCCCCCCCCGCCTCTCTTGATTATAGTACCAGGCACTACACTACTTGAGCCAGGGACCAAGAATGGCCTAGACGCAACAATAGCTCACCACACCACGCCCTCCGGCCGTGCTATACAGGCTCGTTGGAGGGGGAGCCGAACGCTGTCACTGAGGGGATGGTGTCGTGGCGTGGGGTGAGTCTGGAATAACTCGGACCGATGGGGCTAGCGGACTGCGGCAGCGGCAGCGACAGCCTACATGAATCAACGTCGGTCGGTGGCATCAGAAGAAGAAAGACGGAGGGCCGGCGGGTTCACGAGCGTCCACTGTGCTTGTCCCGTCAAAGGCCTCTGGCGCTTCGCGGGTGTAAGTTGCGACACTGCCATCTCAGCAGACTCATCCCAATGCGATGCCAATATAGTCTTGCTAGTTTTGAGACTATTTGGGTTGGCCTTGAGGATGGGCGTGATAGTTTGCACCTCTACGGGGGACTTGTATAATCCATTGGCCACTCCACCATATAACCCAGAGACCGCTCCTGGATAGGGGAACAGCATGCCTTGTTCTGGCTGACGGTTGGCCCAGCACTGGGCCGTTGGGCTCACGTATGGCGGATGCGACCACTTGGTCGTGACCTGTTCAGATCCGAAAGGGAGACTTGGCCGAAGGAGGATGGTACATGACTAAATCGCTGCAAGATACAGCTTCATCATATGCACTATAACATGTTCCCAAATCAGTTAGCGCTATCATGCGGTGCATGTCGCGTCATAAAAGATACTGTCCCCTCGAAGACGTGGCATAATCCACGGGGGGATAACATTATGCCTTGTACGCAGGGTTCCGGGCCGGTTCACGGTGAGCGTAGAGGGCGAGGGGGTTGCGTTGGTGTACAGTGACGCACCATCCTTACGAAAGCCCTCGTCTGGTGACGACTGGAAGCTGCCAAAGCCAAGCGGGGCGACAAAACATTGACGAGATGCCGTTGGTTCTCCCTCCAAGCTCTCAGTGGTTGGCCCCCCGCCTGTCCCCACGAGAGCCGTCTTGTGGATGGAATGAAGTGAGATATCAACACGTCACACCCGAGGCGGAGGGGATTCACATTTACAATAGGAGACACGGCGGGACAAAGAAGCTGGGGAGGGGGATGAGGACAGTTGCTCCACCGCATCCCGGGCTGCCTTGGTTTCGACCAAGTTCGACAGCCCAAGGGCCATGTGAAATGGTTCATTTACTAAGGACGGTGAAGGAAATTGCGAACCTAATGAGTAAACGCCTACCGGAAAGTGCAAGGCGTCGTCGGATAATGCGTGGGCCGAGGAAGCAAGATGACGAACGACGACTCTGGTGTCTGACTTCTCCCTCCAAATTGGCAGACATGCCCGGGTCTGGGGCGCGCGATGAACGCCTGCGCTGAGCCAAGCCACCCTCTCCCCAGCCTTGCACCGACCGATGGTGAGTCGCAATCTTGTGGCAGATGGCAGCCTGGACATCAGCCGACGTCAAAGACGCATGTCGCACATCGCACGTGGGCTGCTACGCTGGAGTCGCATCGCGAATGGAGGCCACCGGAGTCGCGAAATGAGAGTCGGTTGTTAGTGCAGGACTCGCTGGAGACCGCCCCCCCCTCCCTCTTGTCTCTCCCCCTCCCCCTCGTTTCGATAGATTGGTCGCAGACGGTTCTTTTGGTTCGCCAAATGGCAGGTTCCTTAGGTTCCCATGTCTGGTGTAACGCTTCCCGGGGCGGCACACCCGATGGCTTTGCCGCCGTCGTGGGCTATTTTGGGCAAACTTTGCAGCTTTTAGTGGCGCGGCGTCGCATTTTCCCAAGGGAAATCGAAGATTCGTACGCGGGCACGAATGCAACCTACATCAGATCAGAGGGCTGAACTGCATATGCATATCACAAGGCATAGGCAGGTTGTCCATCCCTCCCCCCCACAGGCCGTTGCAAAGGTTGTGGTTCTGCTTCGTAGTGTCTACGAGGTTCGACTTCCCTGCGCAGAGTGAGCATGACTAGGTTTGTAATTGCAGCACGGAACTTGGCCGTTGGTTCGGTGTTGGACCAGCCGCATGCTCTTTACTACGCAGTATGTAAAGTACGAAAAAGGCAATGTTTGTCGCGCGCGTGGGCGGCTTGCCAATGGGCAAATAAATGCACGAGAGGCCGCAGAACGGGCGTGGCCACGGGCCGAAGCAGACATGGTACCCCCCGGGACGAGTTGATATTGACAGTCCCCAACCGAGTCGAATCCCTCGTATCTCGAGCCAAGGGCGTGGTGGGCTCACTCACCCGATATGGATATCTCTCTCTCTCGGGTCAAGCAACTGGCGTCTCGAAATTGCCGGCTCCCTTTTTTTTTTTTGGAACGGGACGCCACTCGATTGAGCAGTTCCACCTGTGTGTATTGCTTGAGCCTTGTGCGACTTGGACCATGACTCGTCAGTGTGTTGTATCCGCGCTGTGGCTGGTGGACGGCGGCCAGACACGACGGAGATGCGTGTGCCTGTCGATGTCTTTTGTGCTCGTCGTCTCGAGGCCGTCGGACCAAGTCTCCTGGCGTAGGCGACGAACCCGAGCGCAACAAAGTAGCACTCCGTCCGGCGCGAACTGACACGACGGGAGGGCAGCGAAAGGTTTGCCACGGGCGGGTGCAGTCCGGCGTGTTGCATCGCCCGGGCGGCGCAGCTTCTTTGACGGAGTCACGAAACTTGACGCGTGTACGGATCAGGTATCCGTAGTGAGAGAAAAGAATGGAGAGGAAAGAAGGAAAGAGAGAGAGAGAGAGAGAGAGAGAGAGAGAGAGGGAGAAGCAGCTTGGAGGGGATCCCCCGCAAGGCCCTTGACCTACATCAATCATCAGCAGGCACCATCCTTGGGACCCGCCGGGTTCCTTGCATTTGCAGGGCAGGACTTTGTGCTGAGGATCCTCTGCCTTTTTTCCCCCTTCCAACAATGTTTGCTCTCCCTCTCCGCTGCGGCTACGGGATGCACCAACAAGCGAGCGTGCTTACGGCGAGGCCTGTCGCCTCGGACATTCCGTCGGAGGCGGAGTATTCCACCGAGAAGGAGTGAGAGAGAGAGAGAGAGAGAGAGAGAGAGAGATACATACCTATTTCGTAAATGGATGGAGAGAGACAGAGCCAGCTCGAGGTTCTTATGACCAACCGAGTGTCGTCGAGGCGGTCGGATGAGGAAACATGATCGTCAGTGGATTGGTTACCGGTAGGTATCCGTACTACTGGTACTAGGTGGAATAAGCCGAACCTGCGGTGTAAGGAGTTCGTCCGGTCTCTTGCCATCGCTGGAACGCAACGAACCCCTGCCCGGGCGACGAGCCCATAGACTCGGGTTTTGCGAGAGCGGTCAACGTTCGGGACCAAGTTCCAGGCTCGCCTCGCCCCCCCCCCTCCCCTACCCACTCCCCTTCCCTGGCGGAGGGATAGTCACGGAACGATGAGGCTCCGGCCGACAATCTTAACTAATTGGTGGCATAGTACGGATACGTAGTACAGAGTACTGCGTAGTCAAGAGATGATGAGACGGGCGGTGGAGATCCGATGCCTGTTGCCTCTCTGCTTTTTGATAGGAAGCATGGGGGGGGGGGGGGGGGGGGGGGCCACGTCCAAATCTCTGGGGTCGAGTATTGTGGAGGAGGCGAACCGAGCGACGAAAAGGCTGTCCTGACACCGTCCTGGGCTCTTTGGTCTCTGGTACGGTCCACGGCAACACGATGGGGCAAGGGGGGTGAGGCGAACTCTGTTGTCGCGGTGAGGGCGAGAAGAATGGATATCGGAGCTACTACTAGTCTATCTATCGCGTAGTGACGGGTCGCAAGCCAGACGGAGACGACAGGGCGGGAAAAGAAGCAAGAGAATGCTTCGAGAACAATATACTATGTACTTTGTAGACTAGGTAGGTAGGTAATGTGAGGACGGCGACAGGGATGCCGGTTGACGCGGCCTTGACTGACGGTATGTGTGCGTGTACTTTGTATCCGTCTACGTAGTGTTCGAGTCGTGCTCTCTCTCCCTCCGGTGCCACAACGGGGAGGGAAGCTTGATGAAAGATATCCCATGACCGTCGCCCATCATCTCGTCCCTTCATACGTACGGATACCACGCTGGTGTAGGAAAATCACCGAGAGGACCCGGCACATCTGAATACATACATGCATGCATGGTAAAGTGATTTCCCCGGTGCGATAGAGATACTACTAAGCGGGACGCTCACACGGAGCTGCATAAAGTCTAATCAGTGAATCACTGCCTCACCC
>JASUDE010000210.1:0-38153 GCA_034509685.1 Colletotrichum cereale
TACGTTATGGTTGAATTTACTTATATAAAAGGTAGAAGGGTAAGGAAGAGTGCGTCACTCACTATGATGCGTCACTCACTATGCATGTACGTTATGGCTTTTTCAGATGAAGCACGTTTGCGAGATATCGTGCCAAAACTACAGGGCCTTTCACTGTCCTCGGCTCTGAGAACGAGGGAAAGACAAGGGAAGTGTCCCTCCCAGCCGGAAAAGCCTCGAGCAGTGCTGTCGCAGTCGCCCGTCAGAGCGGAGGGAGCCCGGGTCGTCGAGTCCAGCTAGGTCAGAGGCAAGAACCTGCACACCAGCAAAGCGCAGTCGTCAAGGCCGGCAAGACATCTCTCGGCTAACCCGTCTCGACGAGAATCGAGACATGTCCACGGATCCAGATTCTGCGAGACGTACAGACGCAAAGCGCAACCGACGATGACCCCGCTCCCCTCCCTGGGCGCCGTCGACTGCATAAGCAGAGTCATCGACGGCATCGTCGATCCCCCACAGCCATCGGGACCTTATCGAGCCCGGCCCCCGACCGACTTGTCATTCGAGTGACGCAGCCCTGGAAACAGCCCCCCTAGCCCCTCTTCGCGGCCTCATGTCCCGATTCTAAGGCTGCACACAGGCGATGCAGTCGTTGGCATCCTCGCCAGCGTACTGGCGAGCGTTCGATAGCTTAGACCTGCGCAGGTGAGAGAGACCATGGCAGGAGTGAGCTGAACCGCTTTGGCCAGCGAGGCGTGTTGTGTTGTCCGCCAGCCGGTCCGCCGATGCATCGCGGAAAGCTTCGCCCCGGAGGATTCTGTATCTCTTTCCCGCCCAGGCCGCCCGCGGACGGATCCCTCCGCAGCCGCAACAAGAGCCGCATCGCTCGATGGTGAGACCTTGAGCCGGGTGGGCGGAGGGGACAAGGTCCAGAGACGATAACCAGGGAGCACGGATCGGCCTGGTGCCCCTGATCGGCTCTTTGCGATCGGCTCCTGTCTCTGCGTGACCCCCCTCCCCCTGATCATCGGTCACGGTACTGTGCGGTGGACTGACGGAGCCATGTTTGGCAGCCTGCGATGTCTCGCCTTGTCCTTGTCTGGCTATGATGGCGTGCGTTGGAGGGAGCGGCAAAGCCGAAAGTACCTTTGACCAGTGCGCGCGCGGAGCCGACTCCGTCCCAGCCTCAATGAAAGCGGTGGGGGGGGGGGGGGGGGGGGGCAGGAACATGGCACTTGCCTGATATCCCATGGACCCAGGGCATGGCATCTTGTGGGAATGGGAAGACGGAAAGGAGAGGGAAGGAAGGCGAGTCCCGTTTGATACGTGGACGAAGCATCAGCTAGCGATCTCACAGACGGGTTTCTTCAGCGGGTGCAAATCGAGCAAAGGCCTACGGGATCGGTCGTGAAGCGCCAACAACGTGCCGAGTTAGTGTGTGCGTGTACCTAGTCGGTGTGTTGTTGTTGTGGATGTTGGCGGTTGGCATCAAAAGCAGGGAGGGATAAATTAAGGTCCTAGTAGAAAGAAAGAAAAAGTTGGCCGGCCTGGTTGACGGCGCAAAGTCCCACCTTGGGGGATGGAATACCCAGGTTGATCCGGTTTAGAGGACGGTTGCTGGCGATCTGTGGCGGTCAGTCAGCCTCGAGATTTACGGAGCGCGGGGACGAGGCGGCGAGGCTATCCCTGCCTGCCTGAAGGCCACGTCGGAAAACCTTCAACGGGTGACGGACAGACATCTCCTAAACCCCCTCCTGAGGCCAGGAGGGGGCGCAGGCAGCGGGGAGGAAGGAGGGGGGGGGGGGGGGGGGGGGGGGGGGCCCCGGGGGGAAATTTGCCCGCCGGGGGGGGGGTGGGCCGGGGGGGGGGGGCGGGGCGGGCGCGCGCGGGCGGGGGGGGCGGCAACCTGAAGAAAATATGCACGACTTGCGAGTGTTCTGCAGCGCGGCGCGGCGCAGGAAGGGGAGTTCCGTCCTGTCCCGGACACGGAGCCATCTATCGCCTCGTCTTGAGACGCGAGGGAGTGAGGGGCATGGATGCAAGGCGGAGGAGTTTGGCCTTCAGGTGAGGCCATTCCCAAGGAAACCAGCGACCGGGTTGGGAAACTTGGTTGAGGGGGGAAAAGGCGAACGCCGGGCGCTTGTTGGGCGGTGTGACGGAGAAGCGGTTCAACCCCCCCCTCCTCACCGCGCGCGTGGGATTGGTCGTGATGAGGAAATAGAAGCAGACCAAGGAGAACAGCCTTTGCCCGTTGCCTTTGCTCCAGCCCCGCTACCGTCCTGTTTGTTCCGGCATTCTTGGCCCGCCCCGCCTTTTCCCAATACCTCTTGAAACTTGAACGATGCCGTCATCGTCCCTCGGTCAATTCGTCCAACAGTCGGGGTTGCCAGATGATGAGTTTCGGCCGATAGTGACCCCACTTAACTGAATGGGTCACCACTGTACCCAGGTAGCTAGGTACTGTTGCGCCCATGTTAGACTACACTAGGTATTTCGAAATTCGGTATCCTTACTCTGTAGCGCAGGGCAGCCTTCCGAACCCCCCAAGCAAGCAACAGGGCCTACGATTGCAAAGGGGACGTGCAGTCAGGACTCGATCGCCTTCTCCACCCCCGAGATGGCGGCTCCGGGCGCCGACATTAAGGGGCCCGTTGAGGTTGTCTGATCTGGCCGACTACATGGCTGCTTCCTCCCGGTCGAGGGCAAATAGGTAGGACAAAGAGCAGGAGGGTAAACCGACACAATCCGACGTATGCCGTAATGCCGCACACCTAGAAAGAGGTTACCATCTCTGCTGGGTGGGTTGCACCACCGTCGAGGCAGAGTCGTGCACGCGCAACGATGCAATCCGCAGTTGCGGTGTAGGGAACTGCGTGCGCGACTGCACTGCGATGAGGGGCGAACCCGTTCCGCGACAAAGACTCAAACTTCCATCCGTCTTCCCACAAGTGCGCGGTGCAGGCAGGCCGTGTGGCTAAGCGCGTATACGCAGTAAAGTGCTTCGAACACAATTGTGGAAGATGCATCAATGGGCTTGCCCGCCAAATTCCATCGCAGCGTGACAGCGCCCGCCCGCGTGGACTTTCAGATGGATCATCGGCTCATGATGGACTGAAGGGCCAGTCCGTATTTGTACGATACCCGCAGAAAAGAAGCAAAGAACATAGCCGCGACTGGCTTTGTTGACGTGCGAGAGCGGAGATGGGCGAGTAGCGCAAGACAAGGTCCAGGGTCCGACATGAACCCTTAATAAGTATGTGGTGCAGAGCAGAGCATCCAAGATGAAGCAGTGTGTGGGGAGGGGGGGGGGTAATCCGATTAGAGGCGGCCTTAGCACTTGCGGGCCTTTGATAAGAAACCGGGAAAAGTCAGCATCGCGAGCATCAGATCCAGTGGGCGCCGACTTTGATTCAGGCAATGGCAGAAACGGGCGCCCCCACCACAATACAGAGCAACACTCTGATAGATTGGACCAGCCCAGTGGGACATGACCTCCTCGGTACAACCGCTGCGAAGGTGTCTGTCTGTATGAGCAGAGAGCCATGATCAACCTCAAGGAGAGGCGGGGGTTTCATCGGCGGAACAGGGCCAGAGCGCTAGTGCGTGCGGTTTGCCATCGAGTTCGCAAAGACGGACGAAGGTAGATGGAAAGTGCCAGAGAAGGCGACGACGATCCAGAAGGCGTCTACCTGTATTTGCGGGCGAATGGGGGGGGGGGGGGGGGGGCCCCGGCGCCGGCGCAGGCGGGAAGGGCGTTTGGTTGGCCGCCGCCAACTGCCCTCGCCAAACTCCCCCACGAGATCGAGGGGCAGCTCCAGGGTCCAGATGCGATGCCCCTCCTTTTTTGCTGTGTCTTTTTTGTGTCTTGTTGCTCGTCATTGAGCAAGAGCCGATAGCAGCACGGACCAGCATAGATACCCACACTACACTACCTACACCACCACTCGTACTCGAGGCACATCGCTACGTACCGTCAACTTGCCCATCACAGCCGACAGTACGAATACTAGGACAACTCCGTGATAGCGCCGCTCGCTCGACAGGTGGAACGAGGCCCGTCGACCCTGGTCCTGATCCAGTGGTTGGCTGTTGCTCTTTGCACTCTCGCTTGCATCAAGGAGAGAAGGGACAAAAAAAAAAAAAAAACCCCGTATCTACGCGTATCTACGGGCGAGCCTATAGGAGAAGTACAAAAAAAGATTTTCTTGCGATAGAGCGGTGAGTGTTCAACACGCGTATCGCTCCTCCCCCCCCCCTCAACCCCACCCCCGACCAACCACCCCTGTCGAGCAAAGAAGCCACTGAGACGACAAACGTCCAGTCTGTCCAACGTTCCGCATTCCTCATGGTCCCAGAGCGGCTGCATCTTCAAGTCATGTGGCACCCTATTGCCCAGAGTTCCAGCTCTCGGCGAATTCGGTAGACGGCATTTCTCTTGGAGGATCTTCAGGGTTCAGACAGCCTTGTTCTTCTTCCCCCCCTGGAAATCCCATTCTGAACCTGGTTGCGCGAGCGCGAGTAGCGCCGTTGTCCAACTTTCCCGTCTCTCGTCTCTTGCCAGAGCGGGACATGGATGGGAGTACGGTGTACGGTGTAGCTCGTGCATCACCCGGATACTGGATCTTCTTTGCGCCGACCCAACGACCGGCGACACTTCTATGGCCCTGCTTTCGACATCCGTCATCCATCATCCGGGTTCCCGCCCGACCGACCAGCAGGTTCGTGTAGTGTCGTCCAACGTCAGCTTCGGGTAAGAGAAGGTCGTTTGCTCCCGTAGCGGCTACGAGCATAGTTGGTCGAATGGCAGATGCGCGTGTACGAATATAGTCTGGCCTCATAGTTTAATGTGGAATCATGGCTGGCCGGCTGACGTCCACAGAGTTCGTCCCAACGGCGACATGTTAAAATTCTGGCTGGCATGCCAGAAATCCAGTGACATGTCGTTCGCGCGCTTGTCGATGCCCCGCCTCCGTTATGGCTGTCTCGTCGGGATTCCCATGGCAGTCGACATGCTAAGTTGCAAAGTCGCGCCACGGCGCTTCGTCGCTCACGGGAAGCCCCCTCCACCACCTACAGGCTACAGGTACCTAAATTACTCATCTAGTCGTCCTAATCAGGCGGCATCGACGGATGTTCGGCAGTCACCGCTCACTCGACCGTTATGAAGGCTTTGAGAGGAAATCGACTCACGCTCAAACGTGAATCGCACAGCTGGCCGATCTCTCTAGGCCGGCGAGTCAGCCGCCACCCCCCTCCCCAGTCTCCAGACCTACAGCCTCGCATGCCCGACATCTCATTGGTGCGCCCGCCGTTGCGTGCATCGAGCCATGGAGGGCCACATGCGCGCAGGAGGCGCCGCTCCTCTCTGGTACGGCCTTGGCGTCCGAATTGGCTCAGAATATTGCTGCGAGCTCGGTGGTTGGTCGTCGTCAACGGGCTCTGGGGCTCCCGTTGTTCGTCGGCTTGGTTCGACAACACGACGCGGCATCTCTCTCTTGACGCCTCCGGGTGACTTTTTTTGTTGTGTTTTTTTGCCATCGAGGTCTGGCCCCGAATGGCCCTCGCGGACGCGCATGCGAATGCAGAGAAGTGCCTGGATGTCAAATGATTCCTGCAGGTCAGGTCAGGTCAGGTCGCCCGGCCGTGAACGCCGGATGCGCAGGTGGCCTAGTCGGGTCTGGCGCCTTGTCTCACCTCACTGATATGGGATAATGTTGGAGGGGTGGTGAGCGGTTGTCGAATGAGAAAACCGCATCTGCCAACCCGCACCATCCATCACGTCCTTTAGGGCCCCCGAGGTGGCTGTACCACCTGCATCCTCCACCGCCTCCTAGCGAACCCCCCCCCCCCCCCCCTCGGAGAAGAACCATCCCTGAGACGAGCCTCAAGTGCCTGATGATCGCCTCTCCCGTGCCTGGGTCAGCGCAGAGACGTCTGCGACACCTGAGATTCGGGGGCTGACTCGCTACCTACTTTTGTGATTACACCTTCCGACCTCGCCCGTATCCCCCCCTCCCCCTCATTTCGTCCAACACGTCCAGAAAAGAAATGATCGTTACACGAACCGTCGTTTGGGTGCGACGGCGAGCATCAAAAGGAGGGGCGGCCGTGAACCGACTCGCCGTTGCTGTGTCGCGGCATGGCCCAGCGCCGCCCACATGATGAAAGCTCGAGTCTCCCCCCCCTTCACCCAGCTCCCGCGCGGGGACGTGGCGCCGAAAGCTGACCTGCCCAGGCGGCTTGCTGCGATGGGGAGGTTTCCATCCGAACACACAAGTCAGCGTTGCAACCACTACACGAGACACGGCGTCGCGATTCATTCTCGTCGTCGCCGTTCGTCCGTTTGCCTCGCATCTCAATTCCGGATCTAGGCCATTCCTCACGAACCTCGGAGGAGCGGTGAGGGGCACCCGGCGACAAGAAGGCGCAAACTTGGTGCCGTTGCAAAACCAAAGAATGTGAGAGGTCCGTCGCGCATGATGATAGGTCGCACGCATACTATACTATGGTACGGATACAGAGCGTGTAGAAGAGGGGCAGGGGCATCGACCGTAGCCTGTAGGGCAGAGGGCGGGCTACAGGACAGTCGGAGATGGCGGTAGACGGCGTTGAGTGGACAGCCGTCGCCAATCCGCCGCCCACGGAGCGTGCATGCACGGTTGTTCTGAGGGTGTAGTGTATCCGTACCCGCACAACAGCCCAGGTTGGCATGTTATCATGTAGCGTCTACCTCGGAGAGAAAGTCTCCAGAGACGCACGCATCGAGGTGCTGCAATGACCCGCGCGAGATGGGCCGGCCGTGCACTCCGCCGGCTGACCGACGTTTCCTGCAACCGCCCCGGGTCCCAGGAGGGTCTCAGGCGGGCGTCGGGTACCTTCGATACGTCAAGGGCTGTCGCGAATCTCACGATGCAGCTATTCGCAGAGTGAGGCGGCGGCGGCGCTTGACGATGGATCCCCTTCCCCACGAGGCGAAGAGTCCACAATGATGAATGCCGAGCGGATGCGGTCATGTAACGGCACGTCAGAGTAATCCCGGCCCCCTGGGGACCAACGGCAGCGAAAGGAAACGGAGGAGCATGCTGCACGATGATGATGACGACGACGAGGGGAGTGGGAGAGAGAGCGAGATGAAGCGCGGTCGTGGGGGCATGGGGAAATAGGCCCGACGTATGGCGGGCTACCTTGGGTAGGCTGGAGATGACCAGGGTGTTGAGAGAGGTGGTGCATGTATTCTCCGTGATGTTGGCTGCACAAACATGTCCCACGCGCGTCTGCCATCATCAAACTGCCATTTTCCCACGGGGACGGCGGCGTGATTGATGCGTCCATGCGCAGCAGCGTGATGGATGGGTGAAGAGGGGGGGGGAAGGGGGGCTCATGATGGTGGTGAGCGTAAACAAGGTGTGGCCCAGAATGGGAATAGGCGTTAGGAAAGGGGGGGATGGATGAGATGCCATCCCCAATTTTTGTCTTGTCTTCAAAGATGGTAGTCGTCGAGACGAAAGAGAAGCAAAAAAGAAAATGTGGGGGTTGAAGAAGCCCGTGAGCAAAGGGCCGTCGTCGTAGTGGGGGAAGGAGGTCGCCCGGTTGGTCTGCAGGGATGATGGTGAAGGGCGACAGGCTTGGATGACATGCCACCGGCAGCGACAGAAAGGTTACAGGTTACAGTGTCGTTGCGGTCCCAATCAAGAGGCATTACAGGCCACGGGCTGGTGGGGATATGACATAATTGTCGCCCATTGCGCGCCCCAGGATGCAGCTTGCCATCTCCTCACCCCTGCCGGAGAGACTCCATATTGACGGGAAAACACTGTTCGACGCCCAATCTGCCGTCGCTGGATCCTGTATTTTCCCGCTCTGTGTGTGTGTGTGTGTGATGCGTCGAGTCGTTGCATGCATGCGGCAGAAGGTGGGAGAAAACAAGGTGAGATGGATTGGGGGAGGGGGGGAGGGGGGAACCATCTCTTGTTTGCGAACTTGTCGTTGGTACAAGCATACAACCTGCGACAGTACAAATACATAGGAAATGGAGGGATCAACAAGGCCACGGTCCATCGAGCCGGCGCCGCCATTGGGAGACGGAGACGTGGGAGAGGAGCTGGAAAAGGGATCGGCGCACGGAAACCAGCGGGGAAACGACGACCACAATCTGTCGTTTCTGCAACGGGCGCGAGGGAGGAGGAGGAGGAGGAGGAGGAGGAGGAGGCAGATCTCTCGAGTTCGACACAGCCCGGAGCTGAGGATGGGCAAGACTATCAAACGAGCGATTGGCAGTGGTGCCAGTGCCCAAGACACAGATTACCGACATGGACATGGAGAGGTAGTGCAATCTAGATGAGGGACGTTGCACTTGTCACGTCGTCGGGTCCGTTCTTGGAATAGTAGCTGCCGCCATGGCTTCCAAGTCCGGCCCGAAGGGCATGACGGGTCTGGCACTGGCTTCGCGGAGGGGGGTCGGTTGTAGCGATAACGGTGACGCCGGGCGTGGCGGGGGTGGTTGGCCGGGCTGGGTTGTTTCTAAAGATGCTGCTATTTTGGACCGGCTGAGTTTGGAGTTTTGAGGCGCAATGACTATCTGAAATGGATCGGCATGGGGGAATGTTTCTCAGCCCTTTTCTGCGCTCTCTCTCCCTCTCCCTCTCATTCTTTCCCCATCTTCTTTTCCCCGGGTTTCATCTTTACTGGTTGCTAAATGCGGGTTCGCGGTGGCAAACATCCAATCTACAGGCTGTGACGCTCATGGACTCGGAAACCGGAGAAGCGGATAGATGGATGGACGATAAGGCGGCGTTTGGGAGGGGATGAGGGAGGGGGAAGGGGGAAACAAACACTTTAAAGTTGCTTTCAAGTTGCTACAGCGTTGCAGCCGTCGACCTATTTCCATACATGACCACTATCCGTGTCGACACGTGCAAACGACATTGACGTCAAGGCAACACAACGGCTTGACCTGCACAGGAAGAGAGCTGATGAGGCTCATATACATGATGTTGAACGGCAAGCGGCGATTGTCACGGACAGAAAGAAAGTCAGGGGTGCATGATGGTTGAGGCCCCCCCCTTCCCCCCTTTCCTCTCTACTACGTACTGTTGCGACGTGCTATAGTATCTCTCCTATGCGAATGCCATTTCGATTATCAACCATACCAAGCGATAGCAGCGATAGCAGCCGTTGAATATGGCTTTTGTGGGGATGCATTGTCGATTGTCGGAGAAGCTCCAGTGCCAGAGGAGGGGGGGGGGGGGGATTGACAGTAATTGACAGAAACGAACAGGGTCCAACGCTCCTTCTGCTAAGTGCTGGCCGACGATTCCATGGCTTCCCTGCGCAAAGCTCTTCTGGCGACGCTAAAACTGACGAGCGCCGCGCACGGACATAGCAACCATCCCGGCCATTTGAGGTTTCCTTGCGCATCGAAGGGTGAGATGCAGATTTTCCCTCTGCCTGGCGCCACCTTGTCCGTTCTCCCATGTGTACTATGTTACTATGTATGAATACCTACCACCACTAAGCGAGAAAAAAAAAAGTTGGAGGGTCCTCTAGTGGGGGGTGGCTTACAGGGTACGATATTGTCCGGGATCCCTTAGTGCAAGACATGGGATGACCGTGCTGGGGGGGGGGGGGGGGGCTCCAACACTGGGATGAAGGGCTCGAGTGGACCGGCAGGCGGGATACGTAGTAGACGAGGAAAAGACGAGATTGACCTTCTCCGCCACGATCCAATGTCGTCGTGACAATCCATGCGCATTATTGGACGTGCTGAGCCGCCGCAATCTTACCACGCTTTGCTTTTGCAGTCGCCCACTGCGCACTATTGAAATCGCTCGGCAATGTCAATATCAACACCGACACGGATGGCAACAATTCTGCCACCTTTGGGTGCGGTGGGGGGTGTCTTGTCGCGTCGGAGAGAGGGGACGTCAACAAACACTACGCAGTATGTGCCCAGATGTCGGAATGGCATCATGCTGCAACAGATCGCATTGTCGACGTGGATCTCGGCCACTAGGCAGCGTATCAATCATCAACCAGACCATTCGCGATGGGCAACAGCATTGCGGTAATGTCCTGCGCATGACGAGCCAACGACGATGCTTCGCTGGATTGCCTTATCAGCGGCCCGTTGTCTTTTTGGCCCTGGCCTTGCTTGGCCTTTCCTGGCAGACGGTGGTTGTCTCCAGACGACCCCGCAGAGGGAACGATGGGTAGAGCACAGTGCCAAGCATGTTGCCGTAGATTTCGGCGATGCAACGGCGGCGAACCCGTCAACAAAAACAATGGTTTTCCCCGACGTGAGTAAACAAGGGGAACGGTACTCCGTACTCCGTACGCTACAGAAAATGGAATACCATGGCAATTGGCGGTTGGACTGGGTCGCCGGCTCACTGGCTGTCCGAGATCCTTGATGCTAGTTTGCATGAATGAAATGAGGTGGAAATGCGCACCAGCCGGTCCCGAGGCCGAACCGGTCGGGGGGTTAGCGGGTTGGCCTTTGCTCGACGTTGGAGGCGGTGCGCTCGCTGCCCGCGCTGCTCACATTCGCCCGGCCATCCCAATGCGCTGGATCCGGACGGAGTCGCGATGATGTGATTGTCTCGTGTGCTAGGAATGCGACAGCTTGAGAATCCGGAGAGTCTGTGTGCGCCCTGTATCGGCAACACCTACAGGCAATGTTGGTGACTGACACCTTGACGAATTCCCGAGAGAAGCATATGTACGGAATGGACAAGCACTAGCCAAGTGAGACTCGCCGGTCGACTGTGGAAACGAGAGCCCAAGATGCCATGTCGATTTGGGGTAGAGACATGTTTCTTTGCTTCCTTCCCTCACTATATCGCTCCCCCTCGTAGGTATACCTACGCAATACTATGTAGTCTGCACTGCGTGCCGCTGGTGCTGCTGGTCGCTTGTCATACGTTTGGAGCCAAGCGCAAGCCCCATCCGTAAGCCAGGATCGCTGGTCGGTCGAACCCCCCTCCTTGCACAACCCCAAGGAACTCCGAAATCTCGGCGACAAACGGGCGACTGGTCTTTGAGGGGGGGCGGCTATGTACAGGGTACAGGGTACCGTACCGTCGACTTTCCCACCCGTCGGCCGCCAGTCTCAGTGACCGCGACCCAGTGAGTGTGTCGACGGACAGACTGCAGCGAACAATCGTGTGCTTTCGCAGGTGTTCCATTCCTTCCGATGGCGGCCGGTGTCATCTGACTGCCCTCTGCCGCACGCCCGCTCGACGTCGCCACGGTCACCGATGGCGAGACAAACAATGGCCGAGGTGGCGGTGGTGGAGGGGGCGTTCTGGACGATGGTTGTTTTGACTCGATCAACGTTGCTGCCACGGAGAATTGAATACAACGGAGATGGGACTGCTGTTAGGGGCTGATGGATCGGGTCGGCCGTGCGCCCGAGGGCTTGACGGATTGAACGGTCCCAGGTAGCGGCTTATCTGTTTGAAGCCAGCACCGAGAGGCATTTGCGGTACCAATATTTCAATTACCCACAGCCGGCATACGGATCACACGTGCATGTCATCTTAGGGTGTCGTAACTCGCAGCATGTTGGCGACATGGCCCATGGATATGGGAAATACTACGGATACGTAGTAGTATGGGAGGGGAAAAAGAGAACGGGGCTCTCATGGGGGGTTTGGACATGGAGATGGCATTCATTCATGACTAAGTCGAGACTGGGAAGGTCGAGTCGTGACCATCGTCGGTTCTCGAGCCACTGACTACAGGCAGTCCAAATGCAGATGGGCAGCGAAGGATTAGGGAGACAGAAAGAGCACCATATTTTCATCCTTTTTTTTCCTTCGGCAAGGACAGGAGACCAGGGTAAAAGATCAAACGAAATCAGCCGTTAAATGCACCCTGTCGCCGCATGCTGCGCTTGCGATGCACGTCTTAAAACCGAAGGTGCAAGTCAAACAGACGTGCAGCAGAAGCAGCAGGGAAAAAAGATTGTGACGAACACTGTCAAATGGGAAGGGACAAAACAGAAACACACGGAGTCTGCAAGTGCAGGTGCAGGTGCAGGAAGACAAGCACCTCACATGCAGACTGCTCTCGCCGGCCATTATTGGTTGAGGGTTGATGAGGCGAGTCACGATGAGGATGTGCAGGAAGGAGGCAGGAAAGAAGAGGCAGCAAATAGGCAGGAGGCAGGAGGAGGCAGGAGGCAAGAGGCAAGAGGCAGGAGCAACCAAACATCGCGAGTCCCCTTTCTTTCCTGTCTCGCCAGCGACAGGCTGGGACGCACGGAGCAACAAAAAAACAAAAAAACAAAAAAAAGAGAGAGAGAGAGAGAGAGAGAGAGAGAATCCCCCCGCCAGTTGCAGTCGAAATGGAATGGACCATCTCGCATATTCCTTAGTGTAGGTAGTTTAGATGGCCTGTGGCTCTTTCCCTCATGTACCCAATACTTTGCGCCTCCATCCCACCCACTGCTCTCGCTGTGCTTTGAGCGAATGACCCGCCGCGCCGAAAGCAGGGATGACCCCAGTTACTTAATCGCTCTGTGTATCCTCTTTGCGCCAGTGTCTGTCTACCATTCGAGAGCGGACAAGCACCCTTTCTTTCCCCTATTGCCCCCGTCGCTGGCAACCAACGGTTTCTCTCTCTCTACATACCAATACATGTCGCTCACTTCCATCACTGCTGCCGCTGGTAAACCCTCCTGCACGCTTCCTCCAAGAAGCGTGCAGGGCCGACTAGCAGATGCCCGCCCATGGGTGCTAGGGTGTCCAAAGGCAGCTGGGGTGATGCTAGTCCAGGAGGGTCAGGGTGGTGCTTCTCTTCGATATCCACTCAAGTGAGCGACGGGGCCTGTCGATATCCAGTCCAGGGGTGTCCTGGTGCAGGGTCACCCGTCAGGGTAGGCTGGCTGGTGGTCTCTCTGTTCGCTGCATCTGTGGATTTGATGGTGTGGATGCAGGTGGGTTGATTGAGGGAGAGGTGTGGGTGCGGCATGGGTACGTACTGCGTATTATTCCAAGGACAGACACGAGCAAGAGAGAGGGGAGAGGCAGAGCGAAGGTGCGTGGGTTGGAGCGGCAGGCGGTACTGGTTCACTGGACCACCACCACCACCACCACCAACCATCGGGGGGCCGTAGGCGACCGTTTGTTATTATTAAACCCGGACCCCGTCCGACCACCCCCCTTCCCTTCAAGAAAAGACCCTCCTCGATTTTCCTCACACTCCTTTTCTCTGTGTCCTACAGAGTCGTCGTGAGGAGTTTGGAAATAGCTTCCTCGACCTCGAAACCAACATCTCACCTCCTCCCTCTCCTGCCTACTACTCCCCCGACAGTCCCTTTCGACCACGCCTTCCTCTCCCGCACGAGGAGCTCTACCGAATACAATTCCAAGAAAGAGAGCCACTGTCGCCGGTGAGCCATCTCTTATCTATCCCGCCCAGAAGGTGAGTCCTCTCTGTTCGGCCGCGCCGTCGTCGTTTGCGTTCACGAAAACAACACCACGAGAAAATCCAGCATCATGGTCCATCACCGTCATCTTTTGCCTCTTGCTCAGCCTATTACCTCGCTTTTGTGACTCCTCACCACCTTGCCTGCTTATCATGTCGACTCGTTTTCGACGAGTGAGGCAAATTTCTGCCTCGCACCATATACTGCACCGCACCGCACCCGCACATCTGTTGTTATCGTCGCCGCCTGTCACATCTCTTCTCTCTGCCCTGTGTTTGTTCGCCTGTACTGTCACTCCTCACCATCGTCGGCTGCCCAGTGTTTCCTCGAGTCGCCGCCATACCTACACATTCCCCCCGTCGTCCTCGGCGTCTTGTACTACTCCCCTCCAAATTCCTGTCTTGTAAGACAAGACGGCTCCTGCAGCATCTGCAACGGGATACATCATTCGTGGCCCCTCTCACGAGCACGCTCACTCGTCCTGGCTGTGCTGCCCGGCAAGGTGTCGCAACGGCGCTTCTCTCCCTTCCCAATAATCTTTCACCCCGACTTCCTGACTCTCACCTGCTTTCAATCCGCCCAACAACGGACCAACGGCATACTAACACCCCTTTGTAGCACAGGCTGCGGTATAACCGGCCACGACTGAGCCTCCGTCGTCCGACCTACCTGCAAAATCTGATACAAGAGTCGAGGGACGTCCTCGGACCATATTAGACGCCGATTCTCGCCATTCCCTCCTTTTCCCCAACCTCCCGATACCCTATACCCCCCCCTGTACTCCGTCTGCCCTCGATGCGTCCTTGATCATGGATTCGGAAGACGGGGAGTTGTTCATAAAGGTACGTCGACTTGCGACGACGCGTTTGTATCTCTGCGGCCAGGCCTCGCCGCCTAGCCTCCCGCACCGGTTATGTTAACATCTCCTCTCTGCAGCAACTGGCCAGCTTTGTGCGCACGCACGAAAAGGCTCTCGCCAACGCCTTGCAATTTCGAAGACAGGCAGCCTCTCGCCATGGCGCCTCTCAGAGCGTCAGCTCCATCAGCTCGATTCCCACGCCGCAGTCCCCGGTCGTCCCTGAACGGCCTTCGACTTCGGCCTCGACCCCGAGCGGCCTCGCATCCGCCCTTTCTCTCGGCACTTTGAACTTTACTACGCACAACGTCAAGTCGGCGAAGCTGGCTTTGACACCACACCATCTGTTTTACCTACTTTCTCGATTCGAAGAACTCGCCATTCCGGTTGGCCCCATGAAGATTCGTCTTGAGAACCTACACGATAGCTCTACCGCCGCCAACTACGTCTCCTTCCTGAGCAACACCCAGCGATCCCGAAGCAGAGGCTCCGATGTGGGGTCCATACACTCGGTGTCCAGCGTTCGAAGCGTCATGTCGGGCATGTCGGCTCTCTGGACGAGTTTCGGTATCGGTGCCAGCATCTCGGCTGCGCGGACCGAGCGACAAAAGGCTGCCCTCCAAGCCGACCTGAAGTACCTCTACTCGGCCTTTACCAAGATTCCCTGCCTGCGACTTTCGCCCGACTGGCGCGCACGACTGATTCGCGGCTATGAAGAATTCCCATTCGATTCGGCTGTCCCGCTATACGTCTTCAAGAACGTGCAAGCCCTCGAGGTGAACAGCATTGACTTCAGACAGTTCTTTGGCTGGGATCGCTTGGCCGAGCAGCTGAGATCGCTGACGCTCAAGCGCGCCGGCGTGGAGGACCCCGCGGATATTCTCATTGACATCGTGCTCGACGATATGGACAAGAGGCGCAGAAGAACCTCGAAGCAACAATCTTCGCCCACTACGCCTTGGCCCGCCAGTTCCAGCCCTCGTAGGAGTCCTGTCATCCCGCACGCCGAACTCCACAAGCCGACCTCGGTGCCCGGCTCCCCGGACCCGCGCCACTCCATCGGTGACTTGGGCATCGCTTCCGTGAGCACGCAAGACCACGCCGTTGACGAGATCCCTGGCGAAGGCAGGCGGCCCTCCCTGGCTAGAACCGAAACGTTTGAAGCCATGTCGCCGCCCAAGGGATCAAGACCGCGCAGCAACTCGCCCACTCGTCCCGCCAGCTCCCGCAACCCCTCGCACATGAGGGGCGGACACAAGGTCCGCCGCTCTGGCTCTGGTAGCTCGCATTCTAGCCTGTCGGACTCGTGGCACCAAAGCCGCGCTGGAAGCTCTTCAAATCTTCTGAACATGGGCGTTCTGCCGGCATCCAAATGGCGATTCCTGAAGCACCTCAGTTTGGCCGACAACTCGATGACATCGATTCCGGCGACCAGTTTGGTGCCCCTTGCAAACACGCTTCACTCGCTAGACCTGTCGTCAAACCTGTTTACTCAGATTCCCGACAGTCTGGCCACACTTACCGCGCTTCGCGCACTTAACCTCTCACACTGCATGATTGACGGGCTCCACTCCCTCACGCGCAATCCTCTCCCGGCCATCTCGGCCCTCAACCTCAGAGCCAACCGATTGCAATCAATCGCCGGCGTAGAGAAGTTGTATCCCCTGGAGCGATTGGACCTCAGAGACAACCGCTTGTCGGACCCCTTGGAGCTTGCCAGATTGACCGGCATCCCCGATATCCGGGAGATCTGGGTCGAGGGCAACCCCTTCACCCGCACTCACAAAGACTACCGCATCACCATCTTCAACCTCTTCCGCAAGACCCCGGGCTACACTGAGGATATTGTCATCGACAACAGCGGTCCCACCTATTCGGAGAGGAGATACTTGGTGGAGCGTACGCCGGTGCCCGCCGCGGTACCGGTCGTCAAGCCTCCTCCCACGGTCATTCCAGCCGTTGACGTTAGCAAGCCAGCTATCATCTACGACATCCCGAAGGAGCCCTCCGTCCTCCGCAAGGAGCGGCCGGTACCCAAGGCTGTCACTAGCGAGGTCAACACCAGCTCCACCCGTCGCCGAAAGACACCCAAACGACGAATCGTGGACCTGTCGACCACAGATTCATCCGTTACTATGACACCCAGTATCATACAGGCGCCTTCTGGGGACGTCAAGGTTCTCGCCGCCGATGCTACGGCCACTGCAGCGGGTTCAGACAGCAACTACCGCATCTCTCTGGCCCCCGAGATTCCCCCCTTGCCCTCGGCTATGCTCTCCGACAGTCGGAAATCCAACTCCCAGCCCGAAGTGCCCCGCATAGACACCAGCGTGATTCCCGAGCTCCCACCCATCTACACAACCCGCGAGGCCCCATCAGACTCTCAGGACTGGGATGTCAGCGGCGAGATGTACCGCCGGAAGATCGAGGCATTGCGGGACAAGGTGGGAAATGGTTACCTCAGTGTGCTCAGTGAGGAGGGCTGGGATCCCTCCCGCCCGCCAACATACTCGGTACCAGATTTCAGCCCAGCCTCGACTGTTCGCCCTAGTCCCACAACCCCTCGGACTACTTCACACCACCCTCCGGCCATCCACAGTGGCCGCACCCTTGGTTAAAAAAGAAAAAAAAGTCGCCCTTTACACATGATACCCTTCATGATACCCACCCCCCTCTTGAGGTTCTATTCTACCGTTGGGCTACTTTTTCGAATTTTCCTTCTGCAGCATGGCATCCCGCCTTGCCACAAGCATGGACATTCAATTCACGTCCACACCAATGTGTTGTTATTGGTCATTTATCTCCATCATGGTAGAGCATAGCGTACGAGGCGTTCCGGTTTTGGCGGCTACCTGGTTTCAGTTTCCGCATTTTCCTTCACACAGTTTGCACCGCCCGAGATGGGTAGAAAGCCACAGTAGATCTTGTTGCTTACCGTCTGTTCTGGTTTCTTGGCGCGGCCTCGACGAGGTCTCTCTTGGGCATCATAGGGATGGAAGGGGTAAAAAGCGAGTGATGTTGGGCGTGCAAGGCTTCTTCTCTTCTCAAGACTTGTCAAGCTCTTTTTCTCCTTCTTCTTGGTTGCGCATGTTGCGGATCCGGGCTTGGCTGGCGTTGGTGGAAACACATCACGAGTGGCCTGTGTCGATTTTTAGTATCACGGGGCATGAAAAAATTCCCGCATGAGTTTGTTTGCATTGTAGTTTGTTTGTTGTGGTAGATGAGCACTTGTCTTAGGGACAAGCTGGTGGGCGACTTCTAATACATGATGACACGTATACTTCATTAAAAACACTCTCTGTCCACTGTCTACTGTGCCTCGTAATACTTGACGTAACCCATGGGTTCCAGTTGTTTAAAGATGCTACCTCTCTCCAACTGGATCTCGCCCCTGACCGTTGTATTCTGGTAGGCATACCGACAAAAGACCGGAGGAGGAGGGGCAATATGAGGAGGAGAAGTGCCATAGAGGGAACTGGGCCCCTGGTGCTGGATGGTAAGTTTCTCCGTCACTGGCGCCGCGGCAGACATCCCATAAGATGCGAGTAGAGGCGAGTAAGCGTGAGACACTGTCCCCGTCTGGTGGCGAGTACCGGCGATGTCTTTAGTCTATCGGCTGGTCCTCGACTCATACAATCCCGGTACAGGAGTATTCGACGCAGTAGCCGCTAAGACCCGTTTGCTTGATGCCTAGATAGTGGACTTCATTCAGCCTTCTCCCCTCTTCATCTCCTTTACATGGTAAGCCGTTGGACATCCGCCCAGATCCCAGGCACCAGGGGATCGCCTTTTCTCGACTCCAGAATGGTCGGGGACGTTTCACAGACGTAAAAAGTCGATTGGGGGCTGCGCTCCGGCGTCGTTCTCGCCCGAGAGTATTTCGCCTTGAGCTCGTCTGGTACTGATGGCACCGGATCGGATACTTGTGCTTCCTTGGTATCTGGTTGACCAGCATAAGCTGCCCCCGGCCAGAGTCCGATCCGGCGGATAGAGCCGGCACTTGCGCTGGGTGGCATGACCGCTGCGGGAAGTGCAAAGGATCTACGTACGGTCCGTTCCATTGCGCGAGGAGCAACTCGAAGCCAGCCATGAGGCAATATGCCACTTCGAGTACGACACGTCCGTCCATCTACACGCTCCTACGGCATGTCAAACGTGCTTCATTCTTTCTTTCTCTTATGAGAAACCAGTGATCACCACCGATGCCGAATGCGAATGCACAAGAAATGGGCGTGTCCAAGGCGTATGAGCAGAATAGCATCTAGACAGATCTATTGCGATGTGTCGGGTGATTATGCTACAATAACACCGCGGTGAAACCACTTGATGTGCAACTACCCGGCACCCAAATCGTTGACTAAAATGGCACCTTGAGATACCTGGAGGTACTCCGGTGTTCTCATCAGCCATAGGGGCTTGCGAGATGAAAGCCCCCCTTCGTCTCCACTGCGGTCCACGCCGTCTATTTTGCCGTTCATCGTCCGAGGTCATCCATGTATTCGCCCTGTGTGTAAGAGAGCACCAACACACTTACGGACGGCAGAAGGGGATATGGATCAAACGACGATGGGGAAATCGACATGGGAAACCGCAGGAGACCCCACCTCCTGGCCCCTCATGGGCATCCGCTCGTCGTGCCCACATCAACAACACCACTTTGCCTTATTTATCCACGGGGGGGGGGGGGGGGGGGGGGGGGGGGGCGCGGGGGGGGCGGCGGGGGGGGGGGGGCGTGTATATATTACTGGTGTCTTCAAAATGCCTCGCCGCTACATTACGCCGGCCACATCGCCTGGTTTCAGAGCACCATCATAGAGCCAAGGTATGTAACAGACGCTCAGGATGGGCGGTTCCTGCATGGGGGGTGTTTGTTCAGAAGTGCTCAACTGGTCTGGAAAGCCTGTTTCGAAAGCGAGGACAAGATGACCAGGTCTTCAAAGGAAGTAGGTTCTACCATGGAGGCAGTATATACGACTGGTGATATGAAGACATGGATTGTAGGGCCGCAGGTCCTGTTCTCTTCACCCTGGCCTCGCAGGGGGGGTGATATGCTTGGTATTCCTATCACAACCCGGGGAGCCTACTCCAAGGGTATAATGCGCAAGAAGGTTAGGGTTTCCAGCAGCCCACAAATAGTATAGAAAGCATCCAGGGGCAGTGATGGTTAAAATCGCGATTGCGCTTCGAACCCAGTCTCGCAAACACCAGATGACAGAACCTTGGGAAAATAGCAACAGCAATAGTGATGAGGCCAAACAGAGCAGCCCTTCGGCGTCGCTACAAATTACACAGACGATGCTGCGCGGCGAGGGTTACAAAAGTTGCACTGAAATGGCCGGCTTTCCTGGTGTCTGATGAGGGTCCGCATGAACAACAGATGTTCCCGACTCTGAATGGTAGGAATTCGGATTACCTACGCCAAGACGAGTGACTTGGATATCTGCTCCCGCGTTCTGCAGAAGTATCCGTAGCTAGGTAGTGTGGCGTGGCAGGACTGAAACGTGGGTGCCAATGGAACGTCCTCCTGACGTGGTCTTACTCGGAGCTTTACAAGCTCGGAGATCTTGTCCGGAACACATCCGAGCATCGATCATGTACGTGAGCGATGTTTTGACTGCCTCAGTATGAGCCGCACAGGGGGCATCCAAGACGGCTGATAAGGAAAAGGCCGTCGAATCAACGGCCGCTAAGCATTGTATTGTGTTGCATGCACACGGGTGGCTGGTATACGGGGGGGCCCTTGGCACTGAGCACCGTCTTGAGGACCAAATGGAACCAAGGTATTCGTTCGCAGCTGCCACATTCGTGATATGCTGGAGGGGTATAGTTCGAAAGAGCAGGTTCCTGGCCGGACCCCTGATTTCGTATTTGCAAAGCGGGTCGAGCAGCGTGCCGGGGCCGGCCCCCAGCAAGAACACGATTTGTATGTTGACTCGCGCAGGTTGTGCGGGCTACCGTCGTGTCCACTGAGTCCTTTGTCGGTCAGCCGTTGGCATGGTGAGAGACTGGACGCAATTCTTGACTATTCTGCGGCCCTGACCCGACAGTGTTTGTCCGAATCAGTGTGTTTCATCCAGCTTGCAGTTGGGAAAAGAAGTTGGGATCATCTCAAATAGGGGATGACATATTCCCAAGTCAGTTATATGAATCCGACACAACGTCAACCCCGGAAAACACGGTGAAAGCACATTAGCCGAGTATTTGGGTAAAACCGAGACCGTATGGTACCTTGAAACTTCTACGTCGACAATACCCGGCCGCGGAGGCTGCAGAGCGGCGAGCTGTCGAGCGTTACCAATAAAACCGGGGATTGGGTTATGGCTTGAGGCAACAAAACAAGCCGAATTCTACATATAGCGAAATGTTTCTTTCGTTCCATGCTGGATCAAACATGAAAGTGTCTATAGCTTAGGTGACGCCTGCTGAGTGAGCTGTCATTGGAACCGCTTTTACACACGAGCAACGCTGGCTTTTGTCGTCGAGATTCAAAACGGGAGGTTTGCCGTGTGTATGCAGGCCCCTGGAAGGCCCATAATCAGTGAGGAGATCGTCAGAAAAAAAGCATTCCCATTGTAGAATGATCAGGATGCTTGGGCTTAAAGATAACGTGCTCAAGAATCATCTAGCAGGAGACTATTGCTAAGGACGGTATAGTATAGGTGGAAGAAGGGGCAATTTGAGCAGACTGCTAGCGGACTATGGGTCGCGGCGTTCGGAAGAGTCTTACGCTCGAGAGTAAGCGGGATCAGCGACATAGGTTGAAAAGCCAAAAGTGAAAAGGAAGACATTGTCCGATGATGTAGTTGGGGTTCCACACGTGCAAACACTGACTGGAAGCTTCCCCACTGCCGCAGAGGACTTGTCAGACCGACCTGATGAAGCGGGCGCAACCATAACTTCGTTCGCAAAGCTTTCGCCTCGTGCTGAAAAAGAGCAAGGGAGATCATACAGCGTAGCCCATGTAACCGGACAGTGTCGAAAAGAGAAGATTAGGTCAATGCGTTGGGTCTGTAATTGACAGGTTCCGCGAACTCCGCAATTATGCGCTCCATTATTCGTAACGATCGCGCCAGAGGGGAGAATCGTGGTTGGCAATCGCAGAACCGCATTGGCCTGAAGCCCGGAGAGTATTGTGCTGCTCAGCTGGGGGTGTCGTGATTCTCAGCCTGAGGATATCGGAGCAAGGTTGATCGGGTGGGTGGTTTATTGAGGGTGGACTTTGGAAAACACTTGAGGGTCGGACGATTGAAAAGGGATTGAGCAACTGGAGGAACCGGAGGGCGCATCGAACTTGGGGCCATTCGACCGACCAGATCACTGGGTGCCTTCCAATCTGTTGAGTCGCGGATAATATTCTCGGTGTGGTGTGGACACTTGCTCGGTCGGGACGGGTCAATGGAAGGGGCGGCACAGTTCGCCCACAAACGCATTACCAGCGAAGGAAAGAACATTCCGAACGGGGTGTCTTGATAAGAACAGCGAGGAACAGGCGATGTTTCTGTGATGGCCGCACGATATACATGTTGCTAGCGGCTGGAATAATGGCTGAATGATGTCGTCGGGACGTCAAGTGCAACGGCTTGAGATGAAAAGGCTTCGCGGGCCGCGATCCTTACAATGTGCCTGGTCATAACCGTTGACCGCAAGTTACTTGGCTGATCGGAACCCTGATCAAAGACTTGCTAGACAGGGTGGCCATGTGGTGGTGGATTAGCGGTGTCCGATCGAAGGAGGGGCGGCAAGGCACATTGGCTACGACTTGGCCGCCTCGGGAAAGGGTCCGGAAATGTGGAGTTACATCCGGGGTTGATCGCAATGACATCAATAATAGTCGCAGGCCTGGTAAGTGAGGATGTTCGAGAAGAAGGCTCTCGTCTGCGTTGGCGTGCGACGGGGCCCTGATTGGGCCGAGGAGGAGAGCTCAACGGCGCAAGGAACAATAGTATTGTTGTGCTGATGCGACGAGTCTCAGCCATGGTGCACCGTCAAGTATAGTGCAAACCCACTTCTCGGCCGAATCAAACAGGCCGCCGTTCTTGTCTTGTCGCGATGTCCAACGGGATCCGATCGAGTCTGAGCATCGGCGAAAATGACTCGGTGCGTCCAAACCTGTGGAGAGATGTGTGGTGGGCTACCTCCCATTACCTGCATGCATGTTTGTCCCTTGCAGACATCCAGCAGCCATGTGGGTAGGGCGAATGATGCAGAGAAGCGAGCAGACAATGTCACAATAGCTAGTCGCACTGACGAGATGGGCAGAAGCGCTAAGAGCGATCGATGATGGGATGGCCCCCGGAGCCAACGGCCGAGGAGGATAAACGGCTTACAGACGAGGTAGCTGCCGACAAGGGACTACGGCACCTGCCAGGAATGGCATTTCGATCTGATAAAAAGCCATCTGGAAGAGGGAGCGCATCCAATCAACAGCCAGGGGGAAGGTGCTAGTGTGGATATGGGTGCGGGTGCGGCTTCCCCCCAAACCTGAAGCGAACCCCATTCACCCCCCTGCCTCACATCTGCGGATGACTAATAGCGCGTTGCCCCTGCGGGCCAACAATGGTACTCGGGTCCGTGCGTTTCAACTTCACGCGTTCTCTGTTTTTCGCAGGAGTAACTCTGAGCCGCATGTTTGACATCACCTCGTCTCCTGATGTCCTTCTTAACTCGTTTCCAGGCCAGCATTACTTTCGCTTTCACACTATAACCTTGTTGCGTGTCGGAGATACGTGCGCGGTACCGTTTCGCCAATGCCCCGCCCCTTCCCTCAGCCGCACTACGACTCCGCGCGCCAGCTCCTCCCAACGCGGTGATTCTTGACAATCCTCCCCCAAGCCCATCAAAAGAAGCATAATTCCAAGAGAGAGTAATCGCCAAACATGCCGTCGAAACCTTCCACGCCGCGCCGACCTCCCACCGGTCGAAAACGGGGACGTCCTCCGGGGACTACGAATGCCGCTCGAATCGCGCGCGAGGTCGGCGATTCCCCCGCACCACCGTCCGGCCGATCAGCGCGCGACCACACTACCCCTTCGGTTGCCCCCCAGACCGAACCACCGCCGAAGAGGAGGAGATACATACCCGGCGGTGCTGGCGGTGGTGGCCGCTTCATCGATGATGACGGAACCCGGACCCCCATTACAGTGCGCAGACAGCCAAGGGAGCCGCGCACCGTATCTGCCGTGGTACCGAGACGAGAAAGAAGCGCAAGACTACGAACAGCCATCGACCGAGACGATATGGAATTCAGCTCCGCCGCTGCGGTTGCCGCAGCCGTTGCCGAGAATGAAGGTTACAAGCCCAGAGAGGAGCGAGGCTGGGAGGAGTTCCACCCGAAGCTCGATATTGATGCCACGTTCATGATATTTCGCTCCGAAGAAGTTGACGGGATCCCTCTGCCTTCTACCAAATCACCTCCCAGAACTCCGGCTGCGGTCCGACCCTCGACGCCGATGAACGGTTCCAATACGCCGTTGAGGGAGATGAACCCGGCCTCGACCGGCAACACCCCAGTCCCAACAACGACCTCATACTTTGCGATTCCCATTGTTGGAAGTGAATCACCACAAAAACGCCGGACAAGACCGCCGCGCGAATCTGTTTCTTTTCTCAACCGAGACCTGGCCCCGATGTCGACGCCACGAGTGCCCCAGGTTCTGCCGATTCGTAACCAAACACCAAAGGAGCGCCTCGATCTCAAGGCACCATCCTACCGTCGGTCAGACCAGGTGGAGCAGTTTGAGAGCAAGAGCTTTGGCCAGGCGAGATACGTCGATAAGTCCATGATGAATGTGGGCTACCAGGAGACAGATCGCTACATCCGACCCGAGGGCAGGCTCATCAAGGCCGCGGAGCCGAACTTGGAAGAAGATCTTGAACTGGCGGTTGCCAAAGTCGACAGCGACGCACATCCGACCTCCGGCACCAACGTAGGGCGTGTCGAGTACGACATGGACGAGCAGGATGACCAGTGGCTGGAGGCGTACAACAAGGAACAGCGCAAGGGCCACGAGCTTGAACCGATTACCCGTGAAGTGTTTGAGATTGCCGTTACCAAGATCGAAAAGGAATGGCATGCGCTGGAGAAGCGGATACCGAAGCCAAATCCCAAGCCCCCTCAGACTCATCGACCACGGTCGAGTTCAGCGGCGGCGGTCAATGGCGAGCCCCAGGTCGGAGAGGAGCAAGACAGCAAATGTGCAATTTGCGACGATGGCGACTGCGAAAACACCAACGCAATCGTGTTCTGTGACGGCTGCGATCTTGCTGTTCATCAGGAGTGCTATGGTGTACCGTTTATCCCCGAGGGACAGTGGCTCTGCAGAAAGTGTCAGCTTATTGGGCGTGGCATACCAGTAAGCCTCCCCTCGGCTATCTTCGTAAGCCTTGACGGTCTCGCTAACCTTGTCTCTAGACATGCATCTTCTGCCCCAACACGGACGGAGCCTTCAAACAGACCAACTCTTCGAAATGGGCTCATCTTCTCTGTGCCATGTGGATCCCAGAAGTCTCATTGGGAAATGCCACCTTCATGGAGCCAGTCATGGATGTGGAGAAGGTTCCCAAGACTCGCTGGAAACTGAGTTGCTACATTTGCAATCAGAAGATGGGCGCCTGCATTCAATGTAGTAACAAGTCCTGTTACCAAGCTTTCCACGTAACCTGTGCGCGGCGGTCGCGGCTGTTCCTTAAGATGAAGAACAGCCACGGGGCCCTCGCAGTTCTGGATAGTAACATGGTGCTGAAGGCTTTTTGCGACAGGCACTGCCCGCCAGATTATGCTAAAGACAACGGGGTGGCCCAGGCAGCGCGGGAAGCTAAGAAATTCTACAAGCGCGCAATGAAGGGCCGCCTCTGGGCGGACAGCCAAGCAGCAGCCCATGCCCTGGCTGCCAACCATCGGCATGCGCTGACCGAGCACCCACCCGACGAGAGCCAGATGACTGGAGCCAAATTCGCGTCCTTCGTGGGCGGCGACAAGAAGAAGGGGCAATCCGGAAAGCAGATTTGGAAGTTACCTTCGGGTGCCCCCATTATCCCCCAGGCTGTTTTCGAGATTGTCGAACAAGCACTATCTCGATTCCCGTTCCGCAAACGCAAAGACTTCGTCAGCGAAGCGTGCCGCTATTGGACGCTGAAGCGTGAGGCCCGTCGTGGCGCGGCGCTCCTCAAGCGCCTGCAGCTGCAAATGGAGACCTTCTCGTCGATGGAACTCACGAGGCGGAATTTTGCGCAGATGGGACCATCTGGAAAGTCTCGGCTTGCGCGGCGCGTCGAGTTCGCAGAGACGTTGCTCAAGGACCTCTGGGAACTAAAACTGCTTTCGGAAAGCGTTGTGCAAAGAGAACAGGAGAAACTCGACGCTGCAGAGCTCGAGCAGGAGTTTGTGGACACCTGCTATTTCCCGATTGCTAAGCTTTTCGTGCCAGTAGTCGAGAAGGCAATATTGTTAGTTGACCCACCCGCCGCGCCAACATGGTTTGCTGACCACGATTCCAGCCTCGACAAGAACATTTTCAAAGATGGCCTCTTGGAGCTTCAGGAGAAACTCGAGTGCCGATTTTACACCAACACCCTCGTATTCACTCATGATCTCTGTGAAGTGATCAACGTCGGCATTAATACAGAGCCTCAACATACCGAGAGCGCCTCCCAGGGAGGCACTCTTTCACCTGTCAAGCAAAATTTCAACGACCCACGACAAAGAAAGGCGCTTGGGAAGCGAATACTAAAGGCTGTCCAAGCCCAGCTTGAGACGGCTTTGAAGACGGAAGCCGAGATCACACACAAGCCCTACGACACTCTGGCCAAGGAATTCGAGGGCATGCTCGAAGCTAGCATCGAGTTCCGACAGCCATCGATCATAGTCTCGCATACGGAAGAGAGCACCGAGCCCAGCCAGGACACCATTATGGTGGACGCTGCCAACGAGCAGATCACTGTGGCCAATGATGACGATGCACAGGCCGAAGAAGAACCGGCCGCTGCAGGTGATGAAATGGATGTGGACGCCGAAGGGGAAGAGGACGATGAGGGCAACATCGAAGTCAACACGTCGACTCTCGAGAAACCCAGCGACGTGCATTCGTCCAGCTCCTCGATTGCGGGGCACGAGGGCAACGGCAAGGCGGCGGTGAAGACGGAAGGTTCGCTGGCCTCTACCATGCAGCCCTCAGACACACCGCCCGAAACCAACGGATATGTGACCGTCAGCAGGCCGGCGCAACCGGCTCCACCGACGCCTCCGCAATCCAACGGCAGTCTGGGTAACGAGTCCACGGACCCGCTGTCCGAAGGTGGTGTACCATGGTACTTTTCTGACTTCAAGCCCAAGGGCACCACCATCGTCGAGGAGCAGTGGACGGGCCGTGAAGCCCTTCGCAGTCTCAGCGAGGACCTCACCGATATGGACGACCAGGAGCTCGAGGGTCTCGCCTTCGACGTCGAAGACAGCACAATCACGGCGTCGCCCACCGTCAACGACGAGGTCGCCGCCGACACGATCGTCAGCAAGGCCAAGTCCAACAGCAAAGTACGCAAACGCACGAGTGCCCGGGCATCGGCCAGGAGGAGATGAGGCGTCTCCGTCGTAGAAGCGACGACACGTGTGACGAACCTGAGTTTTTTTTTTTCCATAACGAAATTGTATTTGTACGAATGGGGCCCCCCTTCCCGAACAACCTGTCCATTTTATTTCTTGCTTTTTCATTTCCCAGCCTAACCGCGTCACGATTCCCTCTTTGACTTACCTTACAACCTTTTCTTCTTCTTAACCTTTAACTACCACGCGTCTGCTACAGCGACCACCCCCTGCTTCTACTACTTAAGCTCTTCTTTCTTCTTTGCGATTTTGAATTGGTCAAGACCAGGCGTTTACCAGGATTGAGAGGAAGGCGGGGGCCCACCCTACATCACGGCTTTACGGGCGTTTCGGGAGGGACACTAGGGAAGAAGGAGTGATTGTAGGAGGTATAGCCAAGCACAAGGTAGCCTATATTCTAGCTAGTCCGTCAGTATTATAGCTACGGCAACGAACGAGGGCTGCTTTGCGCATTTCCCCCTACTTTGTTTGCTTCCAAGAAAGTTTTGTTCGTTTTTCCCTCTCTTGGGGCTCCCTCTCCTTCCGTCCCTTGGCCAGAACGCGCGGAGGGGGTTGCAGGCGTTTGCGCGATTGATACAAACAAAGACGATGCAAAGAGTTCAGAGCTCGAAATGCGCGCGCGCGCGCACACAAACACACACACCCAATATACATAGCATCTCAGTTGTCCCGTCTATCAAGTCAAGTGTTTATGAGATGGCTTGGCCTCTTGGTGACGTGGTGCCGAGCCAGTCCGGCTGCCGCGAGGTGGTGAATTCTCTTCCCTACATTATCCATATCGGCACCGACATCGGATGAAAAAGAAGTAAAAAAGCAACAACGATCACGGGCGAGCGGGCAACCCCTTCTCAGAATGTGCCGGGGAGCCCTCCTATTTTCGTGTCTCGCCGCATCCAGCACTGTAGGCTGGGGAGGCATCGACGACGCCGAGTCATGTAACGAACAACATCAAAAAAGCCAATTGAATCTCGAGGTCGTCGAGCAACAGGTTTTTGGACTGCACATATGAGGGAGAGCGTGACAAGGCTTCGCGGAGGGTTTGTTCTGGTTGGGGGGCACACATCCTCTCGTGGAGGGGCACTAAAGATGCGCTGCCACGTCGCTCAGTCTGTCGTGGGGGGAGGGGCCGCCCTTGAACCAATGCCGACCAACGCCTCTGAAGATGTTGGGTATGGGACGGGACGTCGCGGGGCAGTCATGTGATATGTTCCCCCAAGAGATGGGGGGGCATTGACAGGATGGAAGATGGGAATGCGAATGCCTTTTTGGTCGACAGCGCCTCATTGGACGCTCGCCGGTCGGCTCTGGCAAATGTACTCCAGCCGCCCAGTGGGGGGGGGGGGGGGGGGGGGGCGGCGGCTTCGGTTTGGCTGGGGACGGAAGTCGGGCTCCACCCGATCTCCAAGTATCGACGCCCATTGGATCCTCGAGCACCCAAAGACCTGATGTATCTGCACCACTTCTCCCCGAGCCCCCCCTCCTTCCCTCCTTGTCGGTTGAGAGCGCTGTCGTGACAATATTCGGGTAGAAGGGGGGTGCAACTCAGGCCCCAAGACGCCTCGGTGCCAGCCGATGGGCACAGCGTAGTCAAGAGTCGAGTGGACGAGGATGGTACTAAGGGAAGTTGTGCTGCACGACATGACCCTGGCGCACTCTCCATACACGCATGCTGTACGTCGTCCGTCGATGCAGGCTGACTGCCAGGCAGCCAAGCACATGACTGACGTAGCTGGCCTCGTTCTCCCCGTGGCCGTCAACTCTGTTGCCGATTCTCCCGCAACTGGCGTCTGGCCCGTCCATTCGGTTCTTGGTCTTCCAATCCGGTTGCGCGGAAAGCAGGCCTCGTCGCGCCCCCCCCCCCCCCCCCCTGGACTGTAGGGGAAAGGGAATGGGACGTTCCGAACATTATAAAGGATCGGCCAAAGTATCTTGATATGCTGCGAGGCTGTCTTCCCCCATCAATGACTGGCCAGACGGATTCTGCTCACCCAGGCGATGTCCCTCTTACCAGTGGCCGTGCAAAGCTTCGCCCTGACCGCTCCAAGTGGCGCTCGTCAAAACCTAGAGCGCATTGGTGGCTCTGATTTGGAGCCGCCGTCAGCCTTTGGTTGGCATTAGGTGCTAAGTAAAACTTCTCTGGACGAGGGGACGAATAGGCATCGAGCCGGCCAGTAGGATGGGGTGGGTTGGCCCATCTTAGCACGTCGATAGCCCCCGTCTGATCAGAATCCTGCTCGACTGGCTTCCTCATAATCTGCAAGTACCGGTCTGACCATGTTGCACACCGATTTTTTTAATTTCATTTTTGCCTCGAGCCTGGCCTGGGTGGTTGCGTCAAAGATGCTGGGCCGAATTCGTGGGATAGACTCTCACTTTGAGTATTATTGATGGCAACATTCCGAGCTTGGTACCGGCGGGTTGCTATTAGTAATTAGTGTCTTTTGGCCAACACTGCATTATTCGCCGAGTCCGTCCGCCAAAGTCACGAGTAAACCGTGGTATCTTCTGCCAAAGCCAGGCCTATCGTCTAGCTGACCTGAAAGCTTCTGGAGAACCCCCACTGAAGGTCGGAGCCGGACATGAGACGCGAGCTTTGCGAGCAAAAGGGACGGAGTGTCTCGCGTCAAAATGGCCTGTGGCTGTTCAGCTGATCGCGGTGTCGGTGACACACTCTCCAAACTGGCTGTGGTAAGCGGGGAAGCCCTCGAGGAGATGTTTATCATGGTATCGATTGGGCAGTGGAACACCAAGCGTGATGGAGGATTCGGGGTACGAGACGTGGCCGAGAGCATGGACGTGCCTTTAGTGTTCTTCATCGGCCAAGACACGTATTGTATGTTCCGAGAGCCCTCCCCCTAGATCCTGGAAGGAGCTGCGGACTTTCTGGTGCATACGCGGAGAGCAGAAACACAGCAGCCATAAACGTGGAGAATTGGAGCGACTTCGTTGCGAGTCGTTGGCGTGGGCTGCCACAGTGATAGAGTTCCCCTGCCAGAAACGCAAGACACGTACATGCACGCACACACCCACAGGCGGGCGCGGGTGGCTAGTCATTGCAGCCATGGAGCGAGTGGCTTCAGCCGAATGCGGTGAAAGGCGTTCTAGGAGAATACTTTTAATTTGGGGCAAGCATCAAACAGACCGTTCGACATGGCTGTCGTCAAAACCCTCTTTCGGGATCGGACCCTTAGTGATCATGGTGTTGTGTGTAGGTACCTCTACCTAGCTGAGGGATGACACTCGGGATTGTCGTCGTGGAAAGGACATGCCGAAGGTGGAGGCAGCGGCATTGATACGACTGCTTCCGCGGCGGAAACACTTGGTCGTCCAAGAGGGTTGATCGCTGCTTTCGTTTCGCCGTCGCCAAAGCCCTCCGAGTCAGCGCCGCAGCGGCTACAGCATGTATAATGTCAGTTGCCAAGGGAGTGTGCTAAGCTCGAGATTGGCGCAAGCGGCCCGTTGGATTTGCAGACTAGGAATCTGTTGCTTTGTCTTTCTCAGATGCCATGAGGTGAAGCCGAAGGGGTATAAAAACAGGAAAAACTTTGGTGGTAGCCAGCAACAGACGGCTGATATAGGATGGAGTCAGGTTCGGCAGGGGAGAAGGTCCGAGAAAGCCCGTGCCAAGATGTCAGAAGCCAAAAAGTTTAAGGAGTCGCCGGCGTAAACCGGGAAGGAAAGAAGTATGGAAAGAGAGAAAGAGAGGCCGACTGTTGGCAATGGGTGGCATAATAGGACGCAGGCTTGCTTAAGGTGAGGCGATGAAGCAGCAGCAGCAGATTCAAGAGTTGACCGGCATAAAAGGCATATCGCGATCACGAGCGAAACAGTGGCCAGGGATCACCGGCGCGTGGCTGCAAACATCCGGAATCGGCTTGAGGAGGCAATCTTATCCTTTCTCAGCCCAACGCCGTCCTGCACGGGCTGCACTGATGGGTTGGTTGTACACGTACCCGAACCGAAATCTGTTTGTAAGGGAGGGGAGTACGGTATAGAAGAAACAAAGATTGCCGGTCAACATAACAAGAACACCCAAAGCAGCAATCAGGTGTGGAGACCCAGCAATCACCGTGAATTTCCCACAACATGCGGAAGGGGGAGGCTGAGTCCGCGGTGTGGACGGGGGGGAGGGGGGAGAGAAGCCATCGTGATACAAGTTTAGCAACAGCTCCAACGGCGGGTCTACCGTCCACAAGCCTCTCACCCAGTGCTGCCACTGCGATGGTGCCGTCACGGCATGTCCAAGTAAGTATGGATACCAAGTGGCCCAATGGGTTTGTCATCTCTTCGAGACCCCGGGACGTGACATGTCCCACACCAACCCGATGTCCACTTGACGGTCCACGGCCCACGGCCCAGTGCCCCCATGCACTAGTGTGGTGTCCCTACTACAGTACTCTGTATGTAAACCGAAAATCCCAATTGAAAAGGAGCCTCAAGCTTTCAGGCTCGCCGAGGCCCCCTGTGGCCAACCCTTGTCGCTGGGTCATGGAACTTTTCCCAGTTGTTCCACAGGTGGGCGTTGCCCCAGACTGCCACTGGCACTGGCACCTGCGTGTCGGAATATCCATGTTGGATTTGCCATTGCATTTTCTTGGAAGCAAAGGGCGTTTTCTGTTTTGTGGTGTGACCAGTCCTCACTCCCCCGGCTCCGTGAGTTGGGGTAGCTACCTGCCTTGTGTAGTCACCCTTAGCCATTGTCTTTATACCTGCTGTTTCCTCGCCATCCCATTTCATTGCTGAGAGTTGGTCTTGGGGAATTCGGTCGAGAGGTAAGAGGAGGCCCCATGAATACCAGGCACGCGTAAGGCAGGCCGCTCTCTAGCTACCTACCTTACCTACCTATCTGGGTTGGTACCCAATGAACGGGGGCAAGGCTCTCAAGTACCGTACCACAGTATCTACCTAGGTAGGTAAGGTAGGTTCTTACTACTAGGTAGGGCAGGGCAGGAGAGAGCAGGGAAGGCACGATCGTAAAGTGAAGGCACGTACGTCCGTCCATGGTCTACGGCAGGGGCGGACCACCACCCCCTGCTGCCGCAGCTACGTACGCCCAGGTCGCGCTTCCCATTCCTCCCGTCGCCGATAGAAACGTACCTGCCCAACCCAACGCTCCCTGACTGGTTGACGGGCTGAAGACCGACCTGACCGGCTGGCGTGCTGGGAAGCGGGAAACGGGACGAGGCGCTTGATGATGCGCCCATACTACCTACCTACGCACGTAGGTACACTAACTACACTTTGGCGGTACGCTTCAAGAAGACACCTGAGGGAGTGTTTTGGAGTGGGTGCTGGCATCGTCTCCAAGCAAAGAATGGGACCACCGCACTCGATTCCAGTGCCTGGTCATCATTTACCCACGGTACCTACCTAATACCTAGGTAGGTAGCGACCCAGGTAGTCTTCATGGATAGGTACCCTACCTACCTAGGTACTAGACGGATGACGAGACGCGGAAGAGTGCGCAGCGGAGCACCAGCACCTGTCGCGAAAGATGATGGAGGGAGGGGGAGGGAAAAAATCGAGACCATTCACTGACCCCAATTTTATTTTTTTCTGCGCATCCAGATCTCCCTCTACTTTTTTTTTTGTGTTGCCCTTTCGTCCTATGGTGTCTCTCTTGCCTTCCCCATCCCTGACCCAAGTACACGATCCTCGGCGTCTCTCTTTTTCTTCTGCTCTCTACATCCTTCGGGAAACAGGTACTTTCTCTTTCCGCATCTCTATTTTTGCAAAAGAAAGCAAACAAAAGCGAGAAACCCTTCCGAGGAAAGTCTACCTCTCGTGCATCTTGTTTCGGTTCCTCTTCTGCCGTTTTGGCTCTCACGGGGTCCATAGCATCTACACCACCCACACCCACCAGCGATCACTTAGTGCCCATAGCACTATCCCTCTTTAGCCTACCCCCTGTAGTACGAGCGGCCCCCCTCACGCTCTCTTTCGCTCACACACACCCACGCAGGCGCAGGCGCAGACGCAGAAGAGACCGATCCCTCCATCTCTTTTCCTAGACTGGACTGGTCTGGTCCTGCTGCTCCTCTCCTGCCTTTCCGACCGAGCAGCCCGCCGCCGCCCAACACAAAACACGAAAATCCTCCTCCCCTCAAACCCACCTTCACCTCTCCTCCCACCCAAAGCCTCTTTCCCCCCCACGAGGCCATACCTGATCCCAACGGCGACGATACGTCTAATCAAGACGACAACGCGATCCAGAGATTTTCATCTCTCCAAAACATCCAAAACAACGACGATCAATCAGTCACACGATCCACGCACCGCCATTTCCGGCTTTTGCGGCGACTGCTGAAGAAGAAGAAAAAAAAAAACAAAGGCGAAGCTATCAACACAGCGAGACGGCCCTATCTCAGCGGCGATTTCCACCCCATACAGGCGAACTCGATCCCGCACAGGGACGACGAAAATTTTCTCATCGACGACGCGAGACGCTACCACACAATTTGGTCTGCGAACATTTCCAAACAAGCCGTCCATCTGTCGCCACTTTCTCTCCTCCAGGAAGAAAGGCCTGCAAGAGCTGAGATCACTTCGCCGTAAGTCCCTTTGCCGCCCTGTCCCGCTTGCGCTTTCCCCTCTCCTGCCTTCTCACCACATTGCCCACTTGGCCTGTTGCCTCCAAACAAGCCCCCAACAACCACACCCGGATGCGTTGCGCCGTGCTGATTACGCGTTGCCCACCACAGATCCGAGAGGTGCATCATCCCCCTGATCTGGGCACCCTTTGTCTCTGGCCGTTGCAAAGCATAGCCCACCTTGGTACTCTTGCTTGCCGCAGTCGCGAACCACCCTCTCGGTATCAGCGGGCCATCTTTCTGGCTGGTGAGGATAAAAGATGGCGGACCAACATGAGGTCGACCTTGACTCGATAATCGACCGTCTCCTCGAGGTTCGAGGCAGCCGTCCTGGCAAACAAGTCCAGCTTCTCGAGGCTGAGATTCGCTACCTGTGCACCAAGGCTCGTGAGATCTTCATCTCCCAGCCCATCCTCCTTGAGCTGGAGGCCCCGATCAAGGTGAGCATGCTTCTTCTTCCTCCTCTTCTTCTTCTTCTCTTCCGCGATCTGTTTTGGTTACCGTCTTCCCCTTGCTTCGTAACCCTTCCAGGTAGCACAGACCTGCTGACGCCGACCCCTCATTCAGATCTGCGGCGATATCCACGGACAATATTACGACCTGCTGCGTCTATTCGAGTACGGCGGCTTCCCTCCCGAGGCCAACTACCTCTTCCTTGGTGACTACGTCGATCGTGGCAAGCAGTCTCTGGAGACCATCTGCCTGTTGCTCGCCTACAAGATCAAGTACCCCGAGAACTTCTTCATTCTCCGCGGCAACCACGAGTGTGCTTCCATCAACCGTATCTACGGTTTCTACGACGAGTGCAAGCGCCGCTACAACATCAAGCTATGGAAGACATTTACGGACTGCTTCAACTGCCTGCCCATCGCCGCTATCATTGACGAGAAGATCTTCACCATGCACGGTGGTCTCAGCCCTGATCTGAACTCCATGGAGCAAATCCGCCGCGTCATGCGACCTACTGACGTACGTTGTATCCTGTTTTTGTGGCCAAGCCTTGGCCTGGCTTGTCGTTGCTCTCGGAATACTAACGAATCACATCGTAGATTCCTGACTGCGGCCTTCTCTGCGATCTTTTGTGGTCTGATCCCGACAAGGACATTACGGGCTGGAGCGAAAACGACAGAGGTGTCTCCTTCACCTTTGGTCCCGATGTTGTGTCTCGGTTCCTCCAGAAGCACGATATGGATCTGATCTGCCGCGCCCATCAAGTCGTAGAAGATGGTTACGAGTTCTTCTCCAAGCGTCAGCTAGTCACTCTGTTCAGCGCACCAAACTACTGCGGAGAGTTCGACAACGCTGGAGCTATGATGAGCGTGGACGAGAGCTTGCTCTGCTCGTTCCAGGTGAGCCAAATACGCCGGAGCCCCGGTCCATTTTGGTCCCTTTACTCACCTCTTTGCTCTCACAGATTCTGAAACCCGCTGAGAAGAAACAAAAGTACGTTCCTGGTGTTCTCGGAGGCAACAGCCGACCAGTCACTTCTCCCCGAAAGTCCGCTTCCAAGTGATTCTGAAGAGTTTATACGAACATGCACGTCTTTCTAGGTTCGGCCGTCGTTAATTGCCTCTACGCCCATTTCGACCGCACGACTTTCTCGCCCATCGGCGCGGGTCCCCTGTCCCCGCCTCCGTCCCGCATTCTGGAACCCTCATACGGGGGTCCCTCCTCCGTCAACGCTCCAACCTGTCCGCTTCTTCCCAAGCCCATCAATCCATCCGACCATAAACCGCGCGAACTGTTTACGATTACGGCTTTCTGGTAGCTGAAGATAAACACACAAAAACACTGGAATTTGCAATGGCTGCCAAAACGTTTCACGTGTCTCTGTGCGAAACCCCATGGTGGACATAAACTCGCCTGGGGTCTAATAATGAGTGATTTGCACGCAATAACGCATCCAGAACAGAGCCAGCGCGATGTTCTGTCATGGCGACTCGTGTCCTCAGCGGCCACCAGCATGAGCAGACACAGCCCCCAGACTGTTTCTCAGCCAGTCAGTTTTCGTGCCAACAAGTGGCTGTGTATGGCGGTCACGGAGAGATGAACGATGGCCGCCTACTCTGTCTCAGCTCAAGATGCTCGTCTTGGGGTCTCAGACTGGGAATCGTTGTATTGCCATCTCTGAGGCCGTCCTTCGGCTCCAGTGCAGTAGCACCTGTATGACTATAATTTCACTCGGAACGGGGAGGATCAAGCCGGGGATGGGGTCGGCATTCTGCTGTCCTCAAAGGACAGAATTCCATCAGCTGGGCAACGAGAATTCGGTTTTCTTAGGGTGGGGAATGGCTTCGTACGGCCGCTAGAACTTTTCGTCTTTTTGCTTGTACTTTTTTTTTCTCCACCACTTGTTTTCATTTTCTCTCTCTCGTCATGCTGGAGAGGCATCTATCTGGTCGGTCAACGGCGAAGGTGGGTACCGAGACATCAAGTCTGGGGATTGTCATTTGGAGCGATCCCGTGACGGAAGGGTCTGACGGCCCAAGTCGGCGGTCTCTGTACACTCGAGGCATAGAGCGTGGATTGTTTCCCGGCTAGGTCTGGTCAGGATGATACTACTACGGCTAGTGATGACAATGCAAAGCCTACTCTTTCAATCACCCCCTCCCTGTCATGGATCTTTGCGTGACGAGTGAATCAAGTGAATTTGGGTTTGGGTACGACTGCTTGAATCGAGCAAAGCCGGGGGTCTCGACAAGGATCTGCGAGGCACGCATCTCTAGCCCATCTAACTAGACCAGTGGTGGCGTAGGCGTCCCGTCCGCCGCCGACTGCACTCCACATTCCAGCCGCCTGTCGTCTCTCTCCCTTGGTTGACGGTTGCTGGACGACGAGAGGATGAAGAATGCTCTCCTGCAGGGCCTCGCCCGCCCAGTAGAGCTACTTCCGGTATCCTCGAACGACCTCCCACGGGGTTGGCTGGCAGTACTCATTTGTGTAGCTCAATCGCAGTCCTCGCACTTCTTGCTGAGCTTGGCAGGAGGTTCGTCATATCTCTGCCCCGGCAGCTGGCCCGCGGGTGAGATCTCGGCCTTGGCCTTCTGCCCCGTATTGGCGCGGGCGGCGCCGATGGCATCACGGGCTGCATCGCTGAGAGTGGTGTTCGGCTCCTCTCCGCCAGCAGGGGCCTTGTTTGCATTGGCGGGGTGCTTCTTCAGCTGAGAGACGATATCTGAGGCGGACGGAGCGGAAGAGGAGGTCATTGTCGGCGCTGCTGCCACTGCGTCTGATGCTTGGGTGTCGGAGACTGTCGCCGTTTCGGCGGCGGGCTTTGCGTGCTTACGGTCGACGTGGCCGAGGTCCCTGTCGGGCTGGATGACGTCGCGGAGGCGGCGCTTGAGCTCCTTGGTCTCCGGGAAGCCCCCCTCGGTCTTGCGGTCCCAGAGGACCGTGGTCGAAGCCGTTTCGGCACCGGCGGGGAGGTGGGTGACGGTGACGGTAAAAGTGCCGCCTGTCGAGGGCTGGAGAGCAACTTCACCGATGGAGGTTGAGAACGTCGAGAGCAGCTCTTGGGCGAACTGAGAGTTGAAAGAGGTATGTTAGCGGGATGGGGCTTTGAGCTGATGTAGTGGAATTGAGGGGATAACGGGAGTATGAGACGATGATTTAGTTGGGAGGTATTCGGATTGCGAGGATGTAAGGCTAACAGGCTAAAGAGAGAGATGAGAGGTGGCTGAGAGGTGCCGGGGTTGTGTCAGAGGGATGAGGTCATCTGTAGTCAAGCTTCCGCGCCCAAGGCTGGAACGATGGCTCGCGCACAGGTAACTCCAATCAGGAGGGAGGGCAGCAGTATGAGGACAGAATCGGGAGGCTGTTTTTGGAGCTGACTTACATATGCTGCGCGGAGCATCCACTTACACTGAGTGCAGAACTGGATGGCAACGCGGGGCAGCAGCGTCGGCGTAGAGGCTGACGTTGGCTGCGCAGCGGGAGTCGCCTCGGCCATTTCTAGGTACCAAGAGAGGTGACTGCTTTGCTCAGAGGGAGAGTGGACAGGAGAGCCAAGCCGGTGAGATACTGACTAGTTCGCTGGCGTCGGGTGGTTACTGAATCACTTGCTGGAATGGATGAGCCCGATTGTGTGCGCCCGTTGACGCTGGTGATTGACTTGGAAGAGCTCGGTTCTTCGAATCAAGTAGTAGAGAGATTATACGCCAAGAGCTACTCCCGCCGTTGCCTGCACCTAGAAAGAGAACAAGGAAAAACAGCTCCGGATGAGCTTATCAAGGAACACTAGATGAACCAGTTTCCTCGCAAGATTGTCGATGCTCAAATGGCGTGTTGCGCGCTTACGGCTGCGGAACAGGACCAGGACGACAGCATGACGGCGTGGAATGGGGGGGGGAATCGCGCCTCACGACAAGTCGTCCTGCGTCATCGGCGGCGTCGCTGGAAGGGGGGTGGGTGGTGGGAGGCGCGCCGTCAGGTAAGAGAGTGCAAAATTTGGCCAATCAGGAAGCAGGAGGGAACGGGGAGGAGGGCAGAAGCCACTCGGCTGACAAAGAAAGCGCCGGCGGAGAGGAAAGGACTGGAAACAGAGACCAAACACTTGCATTCGCCATCATGCCCATCGCTGAATGCGGTCGCGGTTATGTCGCAGGTTTTGCCAGCCGGCAGCTTCGGACTTCAGCTGGCAACCTCTTAGCCCGTTCCTCGGCCGGAAGCGTTTTCCCCCGCCCCCCCCCCCCCCGCGCCCCC
>JASUDE010000210.1:38163-78271 GCA_034509685.1 Colletotrichum cereale
CGACCCATCAGGAGGAATGCAAGGAAGAAAAAAATACAGAGAAAAGAGAGGACCCGCAGAAGACCGGCACCCCCAGCTCGACCGTGGCAGCACATGGCCCTGGCGCCCTGCAGCAATTCAGGTACGGGTGGAGCCACGGAAAAGACGTGAGAATGCAAGAACAGGGGGGAGAGGGGAAGTACCTTACTCGAGCCCGCCGTCAGGAAAAATGGTACCCACGACGTTCAAGGCCAGAAGACTGGTGTGCCGCCAGTGGAATGTACGCACTGCTGCAAAGAACCGAGTAAAATTACCTCCATTGTGATGCTCATCCACGGCCAATTGAGGGCGGGGACAGCAGCTGCTGGCCGAAAGGAGGCTAACAGCAAGGAAAGACGGACCCCCGTCCGGGTCGACAACGTTGCGACAACGTCAAACGGAAGAAAGCAGAAACGGAAGAGTCGACAACCTTCACGGCTTAGGTGGTAACGGGGGGGGGAGACGAACAGGCTGTACAAGTAGGAGAAGTCTGGGTGAAAGCGACTCTACTCCGTATCGCATCCAGTAATGCCTGGCGGAGTTGCAGTTGCAAAAGGGCAGGTAGCAAACAACGAACCCGCAACCCGCCCGATGTACCCCCGGCGGAAATGAATTCGTCCTCTTTACGGCTTAAACGGTATCCATTCTGCCCATCCCCGGCAATTCCCCTTCCCCCCATCTCTCTTTCTCTCTTTCTCTCTCTGCCCCTGGTTTGGTCGACGCGAATGATTCGACCAAAACGAAAGTACAGCGACGGAGAGAGGGAAAAAAGAGGAACAAAAGGGAGGCTGCATCTGTTTCGGACTTCTCCCCTCACTTGGGAACCAAAGCAGCCCCAAAGAAATATGCCACACCAATACAAGAGGTTAGAGAGTGAGTTTAAATATACGCACAAATTGGCTTGTCGAGCCTATTGTTCTTCTTGACGCCCTCGGTTGGACCCCCCCGTTTCTTTTGTTGCTTTTTCTTCACTGTCAGCCTCCAAGCTGCCACTTGATTAACGATGGGCTGATGTCTCTGGTCGCTGTGCTTCCTGTTCCCATGTGCCTGGGTTGTTGTATCTTGACGATCGTGGCCGAGGTGCGTTGCCCTCAACCGGAACATGTTTCGCTGTCTGTCTGCCAAACTGCCCCTCCCTAGTCCCACCAATGCAGCCATTGGTTAGCCGCAATGGTCCGTCATGGTACTACCACTGGTTCGAGTGATCTCGTTATTTCACGAGCTAAACGCGGGCGTGGCAGGCATGAGAAAGTGGTTTTTTAATTACGTTTTTCTCTCTTGTTGTTTGGCGATCTGCCCTTCCAGAACGCCATTGCTCGTCGATAATGTTGATCGCTGGTTCCAATCAGCGCGAGCGGTAATAAGCACCAGTTGTTCATTTCGGAGAGACAACGTGATTGATGGATTGAGGCTATTCACACACTCGGTGCGAGACATAGTAGGAAAGGGGGGATGCAGGCCCGAGAAAGGAAAAATGAGTACAGGACATCAAGAGAATTATTACATGCTGAAGAGCTGCCCACCAAAAAGCCCTGCCTCCCCGACAACTTCCTCCTCTCCAATGACAGCAAAAAAAGAACAACATAGAAGCATTATCGTAGCGGGGGCCGTTGCCTCTTCACTCCCCGGTTCCTCCCCTCGCTTCCTCCTTCCTCCACCCACCTCCTCATCGAGCTTGTTCGTCTCTAAGTATTACTGACCGGCTTGTCGCTGCCCGTGTCGTTCCGTCTTGATCCATCGGAGGGGGGTGGCAGGAAGCTTTGTTTCTTGGCTGGCAACATCGGACCCTTTTCCTCATTTCTCCATCGTCGGGAGACTTTTCATGGCCTTCCTCTTCGACTCCGCGCTGGTCTAGGACTTTTGGATTCCGATGGCTCCACGACTGAGTAATAATAATGAAAACACCATCTTTTTCCCGTTCTTCGAGACGGGGGTTGCTCGCTGTTTCGGGGAGAGGTTTGCTGCATTCCCGATGGCTCTCGGGGTTTTGGTATCCCACGCGATAAACAAAAATAACGACAATCCGACCAAAGGGGTCTCGGTTGTTCCGATACGAACATCGCTAACCCATGACAAACGTTACCCTACATCACCACACAGCATCCGCCGCTTTGTTGTGGTGCGTAAGGATCTTCGCCGCGGGGGACGGCGCCCCAAACCGACGGAACCATGTAGTCCCTCGTGCTGTTACAGTAGGCAATGATGCTAGTGGGAAACAAATTAGTCCCGCCTCATCCGGTCGCCATTACCCACGAACCAATTGATGCCACATCAACGACAAGTTTGATTGGTGGTGGTGGTGGTGGTGGTGATGATGATGATGATGATGATGATGATGATGGAGACCTACCTCTTAGAAGCATTGCTCACGGGGATGCGTTCCCTTTCAAGATCCTCGCGCAGGCGGTTGTTGAGTTCCGTCAGTCGCCTCAACTTGAGGTCGGCCATCGACTGCTTGTTCTTCTTGATCTGCGACGGGTCGCCGACATCGCGAGAGGTGTACTGAGGCATTGTGGCCGTGGTTCGGGGGGCTGAAGTCCTGGACGACGAGGGAATCGAAGACGACGCGGCGGCAACAGAAGCGTCGGCTGGTTGTCGTCGTGATTGCTTGTCGTCGGTGCGATGCTGGTGGGCGTGATCCTACCGCTATCGAGAAGAGGAAGAAGAGGCTGCGGCGGCGGCTGCAGCAGAGGATTCAGCGGCTGTGGTGGTGGTGTTGTGGGAAGAACGGTCTTGCTGAGAGAACATATCGTGTCAGTTTGATTAGAGTTTCCTCCTTTGACTCCGCTTTGGCGGTGGTTGCCGCGTTTTCCAACCACTCTGTGGTACGAGCTCAATTCAGGGCGGGAGATGGGGGGGAGGATTAATGGACGGTCGGGGGCAAAAAACTCACAGCGATGAGACGGCTGCGCGGATTGAGAGAGTGATCAAGGCCGGTTTCGGTCGAAGCGAAGCGAATCGACAAAGAAAAGAGCGTCGGGGGGGTGATTGGATTTGGGGGGTGAGGATTACCAGCGTCGAGATGGGTAGGTTGGTTGCTCGGATAATGGGATTGGTTTTGGGAAAGCAAAGCAAAGGAGAGGATGGGACGGGCGACGGGCGACGAGCGACGGGCAAGGAGGAGGGATAGGTCAGGAGAGTGGTCCAGCAGTTGAGAGCCAGGACAAGACAGAGAGGGGCCGGGGATTGGGCCCTACACTGCTGGGTGCAAGAGCTGGGGTTGGATTGGATTGCGGAGCCTGGGAAGGTTCCCCTAACGTGAACGGAAAGGTCAGAGGTCAATGGTTGCAAGGTTTACCTCTTGCGCTGGGGCCACCCGGCGCCCCTCCAAGGTACCTAGGTAGGTAGGTATCTACAGGCTATAGGCTACATGGCACCGCACGCATTGTAGCGAAGGGAAGCGAAGCGAGAGTCTGTGCCAGCTGTCGGCGGGGTGGACTCATCATGCATGCAAGGCAAGTGCGCATGTGCTTTGCTTGCTTGTTGCTTGCTGCTGCTCGCTTGCTCGTCTGCCATGCTTGCTGCCGGCCTAGCCTGGCCCTCAACCTCCACAACAATAGGTGTCTTGCAGTGTACCTGACAGAGCGTCGCTCGTCGTGGGCGGTACATAGTGCACGACTACGTGCTGTCACAGTTGGCCGGCCAGGGCCCAGGGTGGGTGGCCCAGCGGGGATGTTCGCTGTGATTCCAATCATCGTTCAGAGAGGCTTACCTAGTTCTGCACGGACCCAGATTTGGGTTTTACCTTACAGCGTATCCGTAGTTGACGAGCACCCCCAAGGAATCAGTTCGCACTAAAACATCAGGCAAGATCGAGCAGAGTCAGGTTGCGATATGTGGTCTTCACGACACGCGTCAAGATTCTGAGTATTCATGAGCCGAACACCGCATCAACTCACTTTTTCTTCTAGGATGGCGTACAGGACCCGCCATCTCGATTCGACTTTGACTTTGCGTAGCCGACTGTGTGCGATGAATATATACTCCTCGTGCGGCGTTCTATATCCGGCTAGTTCCGAAAACTGAAGCCATTAGGCGCCCTAGGTAGACTCTTCGCGAGGGTTGTTGTATGATAAGGTATCAATGGGGAGTTTTGGCAGCGAAGCATGTCGCGGAACTCCTCTCGGCCCCGAGTGACGCGTTCAGCCAGGCTGACGACCCTCCCATCTCAGCCAGACAAAGGACGCAGCGCTACCAGGAACCTAGTTAAATGGAGAAGCCCAAGGAAGTCGATGGCTGTGCGCACAGGCATAACGGACCTGCCGATTTTACACCGGTCCTTTTCTGGCTTGGCCCTGTCGTGAAGCGTCAACTAGCCGGGAGAAACCAAAATAGCACCGTCTTCCACAAAATATCCAGATCATTCCTTCAAAGTCAGGGCCGAGTTCGAGTTCAAGTCCAAGTCCAAATCAGCCTTCTCGATCAGCCGTTATATCGAAGAGTGTGTGAAGTTACAGACTACCTCGAGCTCTGTAAGAGCGACATGGAAATTTGTGCCGATCTCGCCCCGTTACCAGAAGTAAGTTAGCACCTAGTTTGAATATATCGACTGAACCCTTATAGGAAGGGCTAGCAAGTAGGATACAGATCGTAAACGGGCCACACCAAGAGACAGATTTTGGGAGGCGACGCGTAGCTTTGAACGCAATGTGTGTTCCATTTGGTCATCGTCCTAAGAAACTAACCGGCGGCTGGTTGTTGATCACGTCACTTGATCGGCCGTCCGACTCCGATGCCAGCACGAGCTTCCATTCGTTTGCTCATCTGTAGATTCACCAACATGGAAGCCTGTCGCAGAGGGACCCCAAACCTTGAGCCGGAGGGAAATTCGGAAGCTAGCCTCGGCTGACATAATCGATCCTGTCACGTGATGTTCGTTTCGCACCATGCACGGACGCTCGAGCCCCTCAGGACATCCCATACCGGCCACACACGAAATTGAAAAAATTCCTCTGGCTGTGATCCGCCTCCATTCAGCAACGCCAAACCGCACCTCGAGCGACAGCCAAGTCAATATCCCGCTCGCACCCAAAGGCTTGCGCTCGCAACTACTCACATCAGAGACCCTCTCGAGAATATCATTTTCCCGCAGAGGAGGTTGCCCATCATGGTGAGTTTTTCTGTGCACCCCTCTGGTCCCTCCCAACCTGGCGCCCAAGATTTCTCCGCCCGATTTTGACGCTACCCCTCTCTCTCTCACCTGCCACGAGGCGTCATCTTTGGTTGCGATGGATATAGACAACAGTACTGACAACATACTATAGCCTCCTCCACCCCACCAAAAACCCGAAAATGTTTTGAAGCGCGCCCACGAGCTCATCGGCGTCAACCAGGTCCCGGCTGCGCTGACCCTCCTCCACGAGCACATCACCTCGAAGAGAAGCCGAAATGTTCCCATTGCGTCTTTGGAGCCGGTGATGCTCCTGTTGGTCGAGCTTTCCGTCGAGCAGAAGAAGGGAAAGCTGGCCAAGGATGCCCTGTACCAGTACAAGAACATCAGCCAGAATACCAATGTCGCCACCATCGAGGTAGGCAGGCCATTTGATTATCGTGGATATCGGTTAGGGCAACTGTCGCTAACAAGGCCACGTGTAGCTGGTCCTCAAAAAGTTTATCGAGCTGGCCGCCGAGAAGGTGACGGCCGCCCAGGCCAAGGCCGACGAGGTCCAGTCCACTATCGAGGCCAACACCTCCACTGCCAACATCGACGACTTGGAGGCTAGCGAGACCCCGGAGTCCATCCTCCTCGCCACCGTCTCCGGCGAGCAGTCCCGCGATCGTACCGACCGTGCCATCGTCACCCCGTGGCTCAAGTTTCTCTGGGAGGCCTACCGTACCGTTCTCGACATCCTCCGCAACAATGCCCGTCTCGAGGTTCTCTACCAGAGCACGGCCATGCAGGCCTTCGACTTCTGCTTGAAGTACACAAGAAAGACCGAGTTCCGCAGGCTTTGCGAGCTGCTCCGCAACCATGTCCAGACTGCCGCCAAGTACTCGGCCCAGATGCACGCCATCAACCTGAGCGACCCCGACACCCTGCAGCGTCACCTGGAGACTCGTTTCCAGCAGCTCAACGTTGCTGTTGAGCTCGAGCTCTGGCAGGAGGCTTTCCGCTCCGTTGAGGATATCCACACCCTGCTCAACCTCAGCAAGCGTCCTCCCAAGAACATCATGATGGCCAACTACTATGAGAAGCTCACCCGTATCTTCCTCGTCGGCGAGAACTACCTCTTCCACGCCGCTGCCTGGTCCAGATACTACACCCTCCTGCGCCAGTCCGCCGCCGTCGTCGCCAGCGGACAGGGCAAGAAGGCCGACAACCCCCCGGCTACCGAGAACGACCTTCAGAAGGCCGCCTCATTCGTGCTGTTGTCCGCTCTCGCCATTCCCGTCATCAGCACCACCCGCTCCCGCGGTGCCATGGTCGACTTCGATGAGTCGAGGAAGAACAAGAACGCTCGGCTTACCCACCTTCTCGGCATGGGCCAGGCCCCCACGCGTGCTGGCCTCTTCCGCGACGCCCTTGCTAAGCAGATGCTGAAGCGTGCTCGTTCCGAGATCCGCGATCTCTACAACATCCTTGAGGTCGACTTCCACCCCCTCTCCATCTGCCAGAAGATCTCTCCCATCCTGACCAAGATCGGCGCCGATGCCGAGATGGAGAAGTACATCCTGCCTCTTCAGCAGGTCATCCTTACCAGACTCTTCCAGCAGTTGTCTCAGGTATACGAGACCGTCGACCTGAGCTTCGTTGAGCATCTGGCCCAGTTCCCAGAACCCTTCCAAGTCACTCGTGGCACCATTGAGAAGTTCATCATGAACGGTAACAAGAAGGGTGACCTCGCCATCCGCATGGACCACGCCACCGGTGTCCTCAGCTTCGACAACGACGTCTTCTCTTCCGCCAAGGCTGCCCACGCTGGGGCCGCCGCTGGTTCCGCTGAGGCCGATGGTAGCTCGGTCCAGCGTCTCCAGAGCACTCCTTCCGAGATTGTCCGCTCTCAGCTTACCCGTCTTGTCAAGTCTCTCCATACCACTTGCTTCTACATCGACCCCAGCTACAACCAGTCTCTCGTCGCCGCTAGGGAAGCTGCTCTAGAGCGTGCTCGTGCTGGTGCCGAGCAGGAGCAACACGCCATCCTTGCCAGGAAGGACATTATCCAGAAGCGCAAGGAGGAAGCTTCCGAGGCTCAGGCCCGCAAGGAGAGAGAGAATGCCCGCCAGAAGCGTCTCCGTGAGCAGCTGCTCCAGGAGGCCGAGGACAAGCGCCTTGCTGCTGAGCAGAAGGAACGTGAGGAAAAGCGCATGAAGGCCGAACGTGATCGCGTCCGTAAGGAGGAGCTGAAGAAGCAGATTGCCGACCTCAAGATTGGCACCAAGACTATCGACCTGGACTTGGAGAACCTCGACAACCTCGACTCAGGCGCCATCCACGCAATCAAGCTGGAGCAGCTCAAGCGCGAGAAGAACGATGTCAACGAAAAGCTCCGCATCGTTTGGAAGCGTATTGACCACTTGGAGCGTGCGTTCAGAAAGGAGGAAGCCAAGAAGCTCGGCGAGGACTACCAGAAGCAAATCGAGAAGGACCGCGCCACGTACGAGGCTGTCAAGGCCCAGACGCTGAAGGAGTCCGAGATCAAGCATAAGGAGAGTGTCGAGCTGAAGCACCGCCTTACCCGTCTCATGCCCGAGTACGAGGCATTCCGCGCCAACCTCCACGAGCGTCGCCGCGACGAGTTCGAGAAGCGCCGCAGAGATGCCGAGAGAGAGCTGGAGAAGCAGATTGCCGCCCGCAAGAAGGAGTACCGCGAGCGCAAGCTCCGCGAGAAGCGCGAGCGCGAGGAGCAGGAGAGAGTCCTGCGCGAGGCCGAGGAGCGTGCAGCCAAGGAGAAGGAGGAGCAGGAGCAGCGCGCCGAGGCCAAGCGCGCCGAGATGCAGCGCCTCAAGGAGCAGCGCGAGAAGGAGCGCCAGGAAGGCCTGGAGAAGGCCGCCCTCCAGGCGAGACGCGAGGAGGAGGCTCTTGCCCGTCGCAAAGCCGAGAGAGAATCCCAGCGGACGGCACCACCCTCCCGCGTTCCCGAGCGTGGCGCCGAGCCCTCCAGCTCCGAGGGTCGGCGCCCGCTCAACCTACCCGGCGCCGGCAAGTGGCGCGAGCGCGAGGCCGCTGCCAAGTCCACCTCCCCCGCCAACGCAGACTCCGTGCCGCCCGCCCGCGCACCCCCGGCTCGCGCCCCTCCTGTGGAGCGTACCGAGTCTGGCGACCGCCCTAGTGCCGGTGGCCCGCCCCGCCTCAACCTGGCCGGCAACAAGCCCAGCTGGCGTGAGCGTGAGGCTGCCAGGGCCGCCTCTGGTGGCGCCAGCGACAGCGCGCCTCCGCCGCCGCGCACCGCCTCAGGCGGCGCTCCCCTTAACCGGGGTGGCTCCGGACGTGAGGACCGCGAGAACGGCCGCCCCGAGCGGACCGCCTCGCCCGCCACGCCGGCGGAGCCCCTCAAGCCGTCGGGCGCCCCTGGCAAGTGGGTTCCCCGTCACCTCCGCGACAAGGCTTGAATGTCTTGAGGGACGACGACGTCTTTCGTCATGGAAAATGGGAGAACGAAGAGTGGTTACTTCAGTCTGCATCGGCGTTCTAGGTTAGGCAGGAAGTTGTTTTAAAAAGGATGTACTCTAGAGCCCCCCCAACGAGGATGGTCTCCCTCCTTACAGAGGGGGGAGCTAGAATGGAAGTAACAGATGGCCTTTAATCGTCGATGAGGACGGGGGTGAAATGTGACATGACTTTTTAGCATAGCTTCTTGCTGGAATTCAATTTTCTTGCACTCATATACTACAAGCTCATTTTTTGCTCTTCGCAACGCGACCTTATGCCCGTTGGAGGCCTGACAACAAACGGCATGTCATTGCGTCGTGGACAGTGACTTATCGTGACCTAGGTAGCCAAGACTGCGGCAAGCCCATGGCACTTCCCCGCGACCCATGAGAGACTGCTTTGTCTGCCAAGCGTGATCAAGGGGGGTTGTGCAGGCCGGTTCTGGTTAATCACGGCTGCCTCGTGGCGATGACGGCGCGGGAAGCCGCAAAGTATGTACGTCGCCAAGTCGTGACAGTCAAGTAGAGTGGTAGGTGCGATTGGGTGGCCAAGAGTATTAGACAGTCTCGTCAGGGAAAGGGGATTCGCGTCGGGGGGGCCGACCCCGAGCCAAGCATCATGGAACATCTGATGAGTAGACGGGGCACTAGACGCCCGGCTCAGGTATGCCAAGATGAACGTCGCCGCCCTGACGGGCCCAGGCTTCCCGCCGCGCTCGCGACTAGTGAAATGCCGTTGAATTGACATGTACAGAATCCGGTTAGGGAGAACTACCTAGTTGGACGAAGCATCTCTGAAGCCTCGTGAGGGGCCCGACAACTTGGGAGGGCTTGTCGGTGGTTGGCCGAGTCTTGTTTAAACTTCATCTACTTGGGCTTCTGGTTATACCCATCTATACGAGACCCGGTCGGGATCGACGCTCTAACTCGAGACCGCCAGAGGAGCCGTCGTGGTATAGATCAAAGCAAGCGTGAACTTGAGTGGCTTCGGTGCTATAAGCCGAGCATGGTCTGAACACCACAAGTGCGGCCCCACTGATGAACCGCTTAGCTCCTTCGCAGAGCTGGCGTCGCTCGGTGACGGGCGGCCGGACACCGCAACTCACTTAATTTGCTTGATAGAGGAGTAGCCAATGGCGCTTTCTCAGGTGCGTGTGGCCCAGTTGCATTGGTTTGGGTCCGACGCCGTTGACGGGGACGGAGGCGCAGCTTTATCTGTCGGGTCGTCATTAGCAGAAGCTGCAAACGATTCAGCAAGCTTCTTGTATGCACAAAGGGACCATTGTCACGGATGGTTCTCGGTCGTCTTTGCGAGGAGGGGAGTGCCCTGCATGAGACGGCAGCGGTCGAGCGACCATCATCTGAAGGATGGGCTGACTCGGATGCACTGATGCTTTTCCTCGGTCGCAAGGGTCTTGTGCTTGTTGAGGGCGGTCTTCGGAACAACAACAGCAGAGTGCCAAAGTAATCGGCGATGACAATGGCATGGTCGTATGGCCGAGTTGGAAGACCTGATGCGATCCTGAAGGACTGGAATAAGCAAAGTCTCGCCCGATGACTCGTTAATGCGGACTTGTGTTGATTCACACAGTCCGCTATAGAGTGACGAGTGAGACTTCAGTCGTTTCCCGATCATGGTTTGGATCCAGAGTGTTAGCAGACCGCGCTGTGGGGTCCCAGTATGCAGTCGAGGGTTCAGTCGCTCTCGCCTGAAGCTGAAAGGTCTGCACGGGTTAGCTTCTCATCGTGGACCGGCCTGACAGGCCTACTAGCGTGGCGAGGTAGCCGACCCCTGGATGCGGGAGGGCCCTTCTTCTGAGTAGGGGATTCTCGTCCCAGTGTTTGCAAAGTTTGAGCGAGCTGGTGCCAGAGCATCCTTCGGGGTCTTCGCCTCTTCGTCCGATGAGGCTATCGGTGTGCCCATTCAAGCACCGGGCCTTGCATCGACGTCAACATTCGCCCGAGCGGGTGTATGGTGGAAAGATCCTGCGTATGCAGCTACCGTGTGCTTCGAAGCCGTACCCGTGTTGTTATTGACGGCAACGGCAGACAGATGGCACAGAGTTTTTTGTAAGGCCCTAGTCGGAAACCTAGGGCACGATTCAATATTGCAACTGCACTGCATTAAGCACAGCTGTGAGGCGCAGCTGCTGCACGAATCTTGACAAGTCGACCGGGCTGGACGCACGAGTGATGCGAAGCTGGTACGATGCTTACTTTACGTTGAACCGGGGGGGGAAGGGTGATGGAGGAGAGCGGGAGAGGAGCGGGAGCAGGCGAGGGGGTCCTGTCCCGAGTTGGAGTATCTGCCAGCTTCCTTTGTGGTAAGGGCAAGACGATCGTCCGACAAGTGAGGCTTTCGGGCGTTATGGGCCGTTCTTCATGGCCACACGACGGCGGGAGGTGTTCTTGGCATAGTGGTTTCCCCCCTGATTCAGATTCGAGCAAAGGAAAGCCATGGTTTAACCCCACGTTGGGCTTGTATTAGCGGCTTGTATGTAGAACGATTGATCCTGCAAGAGATTGAGTCTGACGACATCCAAGAAGCAAGAAACGCCAGATGATGGTTTTAGGGTACTTCTAGGCGACGCTTGAGAGGAACGTGCAAGAGAGGAAAAGACACGATTAAAATTGCCAGTCTAGGAGGATTAAGCCTAATGCAGGTACGAGCTTTCCTCTCTCTCTCTTCCCCTGCTGCTGGTGGGCGGGATGAACTGAGCTTATACTCAGCAGCGCCAATAGGACCGAGCGGTTTCTCCGAAAGTGGGTTCTTCACTTCACTGTTTGGGAAACACCTACCGTTAGTTTCCTCTATGCCTCTCTATACTGTAGTATCTTCTAGCCTCCTCGGTCTCACACTTCTCCCACCGTGATCTGACGACTGCCGCCGACCGGAAAGAGTCTGGCCCCTAACTTCTCGTTTTCTTCCCACGCTACATCCATCTGGCGTCGGCGCTATTTGCTCGGACCCATGGACCTTGCTATTGTCCGCCAGTCCGGGCCCAACTTGGCGGGTGTCCCAGTACGACCACATATCGGCCATGCCTCTTGACCTGAAAGAGCATGGCTCCTACCCAACAGGTTTGCAGATACCTCCGCTGGCGCAGTGGCCCTGTTGTTGTTGTTCCGACTTGTCTCCATCGTCTTCGCGCCGTGGCGTCCTGCTGCTCCTTGCCCATCTACCTCTGTACCTCTAGCCTTTTGGTGCCTGCGCCAACACCGCGGTGTGGCTATCGTTGCCGTGTCTTCCGTGCAAGACGTTTACACGGGCCAGCAGTCAACGTACAATCTCGCCAGTGCTGAACGTCGTGCGTCTCAATCGATCCTTGGATTTGACACTAATGCTCTAGCTGTGGCGTTGGACCTGGCCGACCTGACACCATTCAATCAACCGTTACTCGCCTCTCCCGCTGCCCCCTGGCTAGTTGTATTCGATTTAGCCGTTCATCGTGAAGCTAATGTGATGAAATCTCACTATATATGCTGTCCATCCATGCCTCTCGTCATAATGGTTTTGTCTCGTATCAACACACAACCCAATCTGGGAAGACGTTCGCTCACTCTTGTTCTCTCGTTTGCATAGAACTTGGACACTCTTTCAATTCCTTCACCATCACCTTCGTTTGCAATGGCTCCCCTCGTTCGAGCCCTCGCCGCTTTCGCAGCCGCTGCCCTCCTGACCCAGGTCACCGCTACCACCGTCGAGCTGCCGCCATGCCTTGATGCTTTCCAGCCCTTCACCTACTCTGGCTGCTTCCAAGACAAGGGGACCCTGGGCGAGAGCGCCCTCGACTTCCGCTCTTCAACCAACCAGTCCGAGAACACTGTCGAGAAGTGTGTCGCCGAGTGCAAAGGTGCGTCCCACCACCAAGCCTGATCTGACTGGTATACTAACATCACGATAGGCAACAGCTACCGCTATGCCGGTCTCACCTACTTCGGTGTCTGCTACTGCAGTCAGACGGTCAACAGCGCCATTCTTGCCGACTCTAGCTGCAACATGCCATGCACTGCCAACAGCAGTGAGACCTGTGGCGGCGATGGTGCTTTCTCAGTCTGGCAAGATAACACGTTCCCTCCCTCCACTGGCGTCACCATCAACGATTTCGAGTCCCTCGGCTGCTACACCGACGACACCGACCACGGCCGCACCATTGCTGAGCGCCAGGACCAGGTTGCCTTCGACACCATGACCCCTGCCTTGTGCTTGAAGGCTTGCGCCGACGATGGCTACCCCTTCGCCGGTCTCGAGTTTGGCGGCGAGTGCTACTGCGGCGTGGTCATGGGCAATTACACCCAGCCCGCTGCTAAAGAGGACTGCAACGTCCCCTGCAAGGGAGACAGCACCAAGACTTGCGGCGGAACTGCCCGCGTCGAGATATTTGTAGCCAACAAGCTCAGGTCCCTTGAGCCCTGTGGCTACCAGCCTCCCGTGAACTCGGTCTCTTCTTCCATCCTCACCATTGCCACCACCAGCACCATCTCTATCCCCTCCATCAGCATTCTCAGCACTACCGACGTGGTCCCCACGACCATCTCCAGCGAGGCTCCTGTTCTGACGACCACGCCAACTATCATAGTCCCCCCCGTCAGCATTCCCAGCACTATCATTGTGGTTCCTACGACCACGCCGACTATCATTGTCCCCCCCGTCAGCATTCCCAGCACTACCGACGTGGTCCCCACGACCATCTCCAGCGAGGCTCCTGTTCTGACGACCACGCCAACTATCATCGTCCCCCCCGTCAGCATTCCCAGCACCATCATTGTGGTTCCTACGACCACGCCGACTATCATTGTTCCCCCCGTCAGCATTCCCAGCACTAGCATTGTGGTCCCTACGACGATCTCCAGCCAAGCCCCTGTTCTGACCACGACCAAGCCCGTCACCACCTCCAAGCCCGCCGTGACCACCACCGCTCCCGCGGTCTGCAGCACCACTATCGTGACTCCTGCTGTTTGCGAGTACGGCTGCGGCAACTGGTGCAACAAGAACCTCCCTGACTTCGACGACGCCGACTCTTGCACCAAGGCCCAAAACAGCTGCAAGCTCCAGGTCAGCGCCTGTTTGAGCTCCGGATGGCCTGGCTCTGGTGGCTGCATGGACTTCAAGGCCTGGTGCAACGACATCGGCAGCTACTGCACCAGCAGTTGCAAGGGCAAGGGATCCTGCTCCAAGAAGGACTGCTTCGCCAAGAAGGCCCCTAAGGGTTACAAGCCCGGTACTACCTCCGTCTCTACCTTCCCCTGCCCGTCTAAGCCTATCTCGACGGCCGCCCCGGTCACCACTATCGTCCCTCCCCCTCCTACCGGTATCTGCAAGCAGCCCAGCAGCTGGTGGTCCGGATACGGACCTGGCAGCCCTGTTGGTGGCATTGAGATCCCCTTCGTCACCTGCAACGACGTCGCCGATGACTTCAAGGCCGGAAACCAGTTCAAGCTCTACACCAAGGCCGACTCCCGCACTTGCAAGTCCTTTGGGCGCAACAACGTCCCCAACGCTTGCCAAGAGGCCTGCAAGGAGCAGTACAACCAGTGTCAGAACACTTACGCCGAGGGCTGCAAGGCTTACAACAACCGCCGTGGCCGTCGCGACGATGCCCTCGTGTACGCCCGCGCGCCCGAGTTCGCCAAGCGCTGGTTCTTCTCTGAGACTTACAGTGCTGCCACCAGCAAGTGCAAGACCCAGTACAATGACTGCCTTTCCGAGAACCGCGTCTCCTTCGCGGCCAACAAGTGCGGTGCCTTCGCCACCGGTTACTAAAGAGTTCATCCTCATCTCTCAGAGACGACACCTACGCATGGACAATGTAGATGGGGAGTTTGTATTTTCAAAATGGCTTTGGCTGCGACTCTCCATCACTCTTTAAACAACTTTCCAACCTTACTTGTATTTAATCACTAGTTTTTTTCGCAATTTGATCGGGCTTCAGCTCATTGCCCAAAATCCTCACCTGCTCTTTTTTGTCTTTGTCCCCGTGAACTAGTATCCGCATGTGCGGTCAGTGGTAATATCGAAAACATTGCATAATGTCGCTCGAAAATGCCCACCAAACCCACAAACACGCTTTTGCAAACAACTTACAGGATAGGATAGTCTCGTCTCACTGTGTCCTTTCCCCATAACTTACCCAAACAACGACGGTCAGTCTTGTTGTTTTTGGTTAAGAATTATTATATATGTTTGTTCCTAGTGGCCGTGTAACACAGCTCAGCGAGGTGTGGTTTCGCCAGTCTCGGCATCATTCTGCAACCCGCCCTAGATCATACTCTTACAGTAACATCGCAGCTTGTGGTAAATGAGAGCCGCGGCTTGCCCTGCCAAAGGTGTGCAATTGCTTACTAGACGTGCGACGTGACGTTGGCCTCCCGTCCGGGCTAGCGGCGGGTAGGAAGCCTGCATAATCATTATTGCGACGCCGCAGGTGCAAAGCAAACCGCCAGCATGGCCAAGTGGTAAGGCATCGCACTTGTAATGCGGGGATCCTGTGTTCGATCCACAGTGTTGGCACTGCACATGTGATGGGTTCGGATAGAACTCTCATTTTTCCGCTTCTATCCTAATCCTCCTTTTTGCATGGCTTCAGGAAATGTACCGGGAAATAAATAGTTGGCCACAGGCTGTTAGTTGCTCGCCGTATTCTGTGTGTATATGGAGACTGCAACAAATATGACGTTGGGCGTATCTATCTATCTGTGGTTGATGGGAGGGTTCGCTGCGGTTTCTCTCGAAGCCGCTACTATACGCAAGTAGCATTAATTAACTATATGTCGGCGGCGACACGCCGTCTGAACCTGCAACAATGGCAAGTTTGATCCTTCTCGGAGCCCAATCATATGTGTTAGTCGAGCATCATAAGATGATCTCGTCTGCTCACCCCCCACCTCGCTCAACAACCCGCCTACGATGTATCCTAGCTTGACGCTGTAAGTGACTGGGCAATGCAAGACCAAGACGTTGCAAATTCAATATGGCTCGCAAGAGAACCAGTGGTTCTCCTTTGTCTACAAGACAGAAGTCCGCGACTGGAGAAGACGGCCACCGATTGACTGTCACGACGCCAGAGATGTTCGTCCTTGGCAGACGAAACCGCTTGCCGAGGACCAGGGGTCGCTTCAAACCACCAGGGTGGCTGTCTCGCAGCGAGGTTCTTGCACGAGCCTCGTTCGGGCTTGCCTGTTTCTCTTTTCCTCATCTTTTCTATACAGTTTCAATTTCTCAAAAGACATTCCGGACAGCGGCTAGGACTGCTCTTACCACTTGAATCACTGCGCGGGATATGCAGTACAGCTGCTAAACACTTGTCACCACCGGCCGGGCATGATTAATCGAGATACAGCAAATACAAGAGGGTGGTTTCAATGAGACACGGAGGGTAGCAGCTGCGTCGGTGCAAGACGAAGTGCTTGTCTTGTACCTTTCCCCAGCTTTGTGCTGTGGAGCCCTTTCTGTGCTCAGATGACATTGGCCAGCGTGCTTCTTGAAGCTGGGGAAACGGTGTGCTTCGACCAACGGTTGGTTGAGTTTCAAGAGCTCAGAGGTCAGGGCAGAGAGGTGCACCGAGCTCCCTCGATCGCTCGCCCATCCTCTTCTTTTTTACTTGTCTTATTTTCAAATTCTTTTTCTTTTCTTTTCTTAATCCACGGCTGGTACTGCCAGGAGTCGGCACTGACCAGCCAACTACCAACCAACAGCCAGCACCGGCAGCGGCGGCGATCACGGGCGAGAGAGTTTTGTGCACGGTTTCGGTTCCGTATGGAGCTGGGGCTACAACCGGCAGATAAGGGACAATATGGAAACGTGCCGAGGATCCCGCCCCGCCCTCTCGCATCAGCCCTCACAATCCGCGGACGTTGGTCATGACGCCGAAGACAACGACCGACCATGACAATGGTTGTGTTGTTGTTATTGTTTAGCTGGATTGAAGTCGGATCCCGGTCGGGCGATGCTGGAGATTTGGGACCGGAACCGGGACCGGGACCTTAGATTGACCGAGGCTGCTCAGCCGGCTTTATTTTACTGCGCTAAGGCGATGACCCAGAAGTTGACGAAGGAGGAGGGGAGGCAGGCGCGTCTGGAACCCTAAAAAGTTGGGTTGTGAGCACCGAAAAAAAGGCCGGAACAACACAAATTGTTAAGCGAGCCCGTAGCGCAGCGATGAAGTCCCACACCCGACGTGGTTTGGGAGGAGGAGGAGGAGAAGGAGGAGAGGAGGCCCCTACGGCACTGTCTATCAGCGCCTGTACCGCCCGTGCTTCGTTCGATGCTGCCCTGCGATTGGTGGCAGAGCTGGCGTGCCGACCTAATTTGCTCTGTGCTTTTTTTTCGTCGCTTCCCTTCTGGAGTGTGCCGTGTGCTGCTGCTGTGATTTGTCCCCGTCCGGAAAACCCCCCCCTCCACTGCCCCATCGCGCAGTTTCTTCACCTGAAAGTCCCCATCCGTAACATCACCATAGCACCGGCACCAATTGGTCCCATACACCCCCCCCCCAATTGAGCATCACCACCTCCGCCAGGTCATGGTGTTCTAACCTTGTCTCTTACCCCAATCATCATCCTAGACTAGGTCGCTATTGTACACCACAATCCAGGCGACAAGATGTCGGTCGCAAGCAAGGTAAGCTTCACTCCTTTCCCTCGGTACTTGAATTTGTTTGCTCGTCGTTGCTTTTCGACTTCGTCGTTGTGTGGGCGGTGCGTGTTTGTGTGTGTGCGTCGACCTCGTCGTTTGCCGTCGCCGCCCCCTCCCTCCCCCGACTGTCGACTGCAATGTTGTTCTGTTCCACGATATGCGGCCTCGAGACCTCGACTAACAATTGTCTTTGCAGAACCTGTTCGAGCTCCTCGGTATGATTCCCTTGATTTAACGACACCCGACGAATCCTCGATTTGAACCATGCCCTAACCACCCACAACAGGCAACGATGCCGAGGATGACACTCCTCAGGCGCCCGTGAAGACGGTTGACAAGACCACCATGCGTTCAACCAAGCGCGGCGTCGAGCCCGAAGCTCCCGCCCGTGCCGCCGCCGGTAACACCGGTGCTGCTCGCCGCACCAACGCCTCTGGCAACGAGGCCGGTAAGTCGACTCGATCTTCAATTGCGGCCCTTGGAGGCGCAGACCCCGCTTTGTGCTTCGGCCCGCTGACTGGACCCTTTGTCGACAGCCTTCCGCGACCGCGGTGCTGGCAGCGACCGTAACCGTGGCAAGACCACCGAAGAGCCCGCTAGGGGTGGCCCTCGTGGTGGCTACGGTGCCCGCGCCCGTGGAGGTTCGTGTCTTCCTGTCGCCTCCCTTGCTCCAAGACCGGATGCAGGGTGAATCAAGGCATCCCTCATATTGACAACAAAACTAGGTCGCGGTGGCCGCTTCCCTCGCGAGCGTGACGACCGCCAATCTAAGGGTATCGCCAGGTAAGTTGGTACACGGCCTCGTTGGCGACAGCCAAGGTGCTGACCTTTCACGCAGCGGTTCCGAGAAGCAGGCTGCCCAGTCTTGGGGTGCCACCGAGGGTGAGGCCGAGCGCAAGGACGAGGTTGCCGGTGAAGCCATCGCCCAGGCTGAGGCCAAGGATGCCGAGGCCGAGGCCGCTGCTCCCGTCGAGCCTGAGGAGCCTGAGGAGAAGCACATCTCCTACGCCGACTACCTCGCCCAGCTGGCCGAGAAGAAGCTTGCCCTCGAGGGCAGCTCTGAGGTCCGCAAGCCCAACGAGGGCACCAAGCTCAAGAAGGAGTGGGCCAACGCTAAGGAGGTCACCCGCGAGGACGAGGACACCTTCATGATTGGTACCGGCGGCAAGACCAAGCGCGAGCGTGAGCGCAAGACCAAGCAGCTTCTGGACATCGACCAGCGCTACGTCGAGCCTGAGCGTCCCCGTGGCGGCGACCGTGGTGGCGCCCGCGGTGGTGCCCGCGGTGGTGCCCGTGGCGGCGCCCGCGGTGGTGACCGCGGTGACCGTGGCGGTCGCGGTCGCGGCGATGGCCCCCGTGGTGGTGCTCCCCGCGCCGGCGGTGCCCCCCGCGGCGGCCGTCGCGAGGGCGGTGCGCAGATCAACACCAAGGATGAGTCTGCGTTCCCCAGCCTCGGCGGCAAATAAGTGCCTACGCCCACCCAGCACCTATATCCTCCCACATATAGGCAAGAAATGTGCTCCGACACATAGTTCCGCTCTAGTCAACGATAGAGAACGGAAGGGAAGGACCAGTTTTCGGGGAAATTTGCAGAAGGATGGTTGCGTCATGGTTTCCGAGGACTGGGCCGGCTGATTTCTGGTCGTTGCACGATAAATGAAAGGCTTTTTTTCATCTAGGTACTCAAGGACGGTATCGTTCAAAAAAGTCAAAAATGGTCTCTTTTGCATGGTTTCTAAAAGAAAAGCACAACCCGGTCTCTGGCCCGTTGTTGATTGCGTTGGTACGGAGGTGGTGTGTGTGAGAAGGGCTTGGCTTATGACTGCAAAGGAAATGATTTACTCAAACAAGTCGATGCTTCCGAGGATGGTACTTATGGTTCATGAATGTTTGTCGGGCTTTCGACACGAGTCCCGGTTCTGCTCTTGGTCAACACCCCGCCGTTCTACTGATACTATATCCATCCTCGTGACGACGGGCAGGGAGATCGAGGATCGTTCAAACTGATGGGTGTGTCATTAATGCAAATCCATACATTCTACCACCAGCGAAAGAGGGCGCAGACTTGGTCTTCGACCCACCAGTCGTCTTGTTCGTGCACCGCTGATGTCTTGCCGGAAGCAGGCCGAGCAGAATGCCAACCTGACATATGGAAAGTCTGTACCCGCTATCACGAAGCGCCCTGGATTCCCTTCGCGGTATTCTTTTGGTCAGCAGGTATAAGTGCCAGGCCGGCTGGTAATCAAGAGAAAAGCGAGTAAGAGTAGCGACTAAAGCCCGCTGTCACGGGCTACTTGGCCGCCACCCCTCCCCCCTTTCATCCGTATTCCGATGAACAGATGTGCCCGATCAAGTATGCGGCATGGATCACGGCCGCTGTCGCGAGTGAGTGGCCGCCAAACAAGATGCCCACGCACTGCCGGTCATCACCATAGCTGTGAAGACAAACCCACGAGTCTTCACCTTCCAGACCTCCCAAAACATTTCCTTTACGTCTGGAATACCATTTACGCCCTCGCCAGCTCCACCTGCCGTAAACATCTAACCGGATTCAAACCGCATCTAGGTGGCGCCGCGGTTATTCACCTTTCGTAACCCTCGGAAACTGCGCAGAGGTCGGGTTGATGTATGTATGTATGTATGTATGTATGTATGAGGATGTTACTACTCACCGACTGCAAGCTAACGACATCTGTAGGCGATGCAGGGAAACGTGAGAGAACTATCTTGGACACGTCGCATCGCATAAGAGTGCGGATGCGTCCCGTTGCCTTTGGGGTTTTGTTCTGATTTTTCTTGGAAATCAAGCTAGGTAGTATTGATGATACGATTTGTACCAGAACCTGGGTAGGAGTCCTTCTCCACAAGCCCTCAAAACGGCGAGCCGACACCCACTCCGTGATCTTGCGGTCATTTTCAAGAGTTGGGCAGGCGAAATTTTTACGTACTGGTCACTGACGCTGGTGCCTTGGTCCTGATGAGCAGGTATCCAGTCGCACTGCTGCTCGTATCGGAGCAAGGGCATATGTGTCGTAGGCGGAGGACATTCAGTATCGTCCAAGTGGATGGCCTTGTTGCTGTGCAGCTTGACGCCGTGGGTCATTGAAAGCAGGGCCGAAGCAAAACTCTACACTGGATGGTAGGTGGCGGCAAGGTAGAAGGGGCTTGCACCTAGAAAGTGACTTGAGCTCAAGGAAGTGCAAACACAAGGGGCATCGCTTTCGTGAAACCCCCGGTAGCCCAGGAGGAGAGACACGGAGCCTCCGTCTTAGCGAAAGCTTTGCGAGGCAGATCGAGAGACTCCGAGGCCTTGGTTTCCAGAAAGAGTGTTCACTCGGATGCGGTTCGACCGTGGCGGCTGTGGTCGACGTCGTCATCATTGCTACGAAGACCCCCTGATAAACCCACCGGGAGAACTTCCCCAGGAGAAGGACAGCGGCCTCGCCACATAGAAACTTGGCCTCGACCAAGGCCTCGGAACTCCCCCCTTCCTCCCACTCTTCAGTCTCGCCGACGCGGTCACGACGAACAGCCAGTCCCCCATGCAACACCTCAAAGGAGCCTGGGTCGCCAAACACCAACATCCGACAAGAGACCAAAACACCACAAAGCGAAAATCCGGTTCCCTTCCACAAAGAATTTGGTCATGAGGCCCCGTCCCTTTCGAGAAAGCAACAAAACGCCGTCGAATACCGCAGCAATGGTATTGTTCGCGCGCCCTTTGTGTGAGCGGTGGGAGGCCGAAGACCACTCGACCGCGTGTCGATGGACAGCTCGGTGAGTGCCGGTCGATGGCATTTAAGTAGACTGGAGGATATCCTGCTTCCTAAGATGCTCAAACGGGATCACTCTCACATAACATAGTCAACACAACCCAGACACACCGGCATCTTCACAGCGGCCGACAGATCTCCTCGGGAACCATGCCTTATATTACCTGCAACCCCGACGCCCCATCGGGTCCCTGGACTGCGACGACACCCTGCCTTGTCTGCTACGAAGCCCGAAAAGTCCGAGAGCGCTCTGGCATCCTCCGCCGGCTCCTCAGCACTTCCCGCCGACACGGCCCCGCGTTCACCCCCGCTGTGTGCTCTGAATGCGGCAGCGCCGGGAGCGAGATGATTACCTTCACCGAGCCCAACTGGAACCCGGAGCACCGTGCTGGCCGCCGTGTGGAAGAGCCCGTGGGGCCTGCCAACGAGACCCGGGCAGACGACGTCTTTGGCCCGCCGACGCCCCTGGGCAGGCCAACGATCATGCGGGCGAGGCTGAAGCCGCTAGACGAACACCCGTGCTTCGCCGTCCCCGACGCCCACGAGCTGGCCTGGGCCAAGGCCATCAGGAAGGCGCAGAAGCCCGAGCGAAGCGCTTCCGACGTGTGGAGGGCGATGCGGAAGATGGTGGGCCGTTTCGCGCCGTCTCGCGGGCTGACGCTGCCCCTGACGTACGAGGAACGACGGGCAAGATCGCAAGAATGGTGGCATCCGACCGAGAAGGTGAGCGGTCCAGAAACGGGTCCCGGAACCGGTCTACGTCACCTTTGATCTTGCCGCAAAGCGCACTTGATTCTATCCCGGAAGGGGACGAGTCAGATGAGCAAAGCCGGACGTAAGCTCGCCATGAGGGCTCGCGAGCAAGCTGCCCAAAGGTAGAGGAGGAAGAGAGAATATAATGGCACTGCGGGTGGAGAGTTCTTGGAAGGCTCTTTGTTTCGACGAGTGTCGTTATGCTCGGTGTGGGCAGATTGTTTGGGCCAGGCTCATTAGATGTGATCTTAAGTTCTAGTCTATATCGGTGCTGTTTAGGGAGAAACGGGCGAGCACAGCGCCCTCTTGGAAAGCGAGCGAGTCACAGATGAACAATGATAAAATGAAATAAAAGCGTCTGTTATTCTTGTTACTTGTCTTACTTTTCACTGTTTGTCTCTATAAAACCGACCAGCATCAATGCCCAAACTGGCTAAGAAGAGGATGGCGTTGAAGGACGCCATCATGTAGAAGGGGGCGCCGTGCGACACAGCGTCAAACAGAAAGCCGCCCAGTTTCGTGAGCAGCAGGATTGCAGCTCCTCCGAACCAGGAGTACATGCCCGCAATGGAGCCCTTGAGCCGCACTCGCGACACGGCATCCACACTGGCATTGTGCTGCAGCAACGGCGCAGACTCGCCAGGGGCCTCCATGGCCTCGGTCGAATCCTCAACCGTGTCGATGATCTGCGATTTGGGGATATCCGCGGTAAGAACGCCGCGGCCGAGGAAACCCAGACTGCAGACAATGGCGCCGATCTGGCTAATACCGATCATGATCACGATGAAGAAGATGGCTGGGCTGCCCCCTCGGCCATCGACGTCCTTGTACTCGGGGCTTTGCAGTTGAGGAAGTGCAATGTAGCCGACGATTCCGAATGCGGTCGCGATAAGGATTGGGTAGTTGACGCGACCACGCCTCCTGTTGAAGTAGCCGAACAAGGGTGCAGCGAACAGCCCGAACAGCTGGGCTACACCAGTCAGAATGGACGAAAGAAGGTAGGCTGCCCGACACTCTTTCTTCAGTTCAGGCGAAGGGTCGTGCGGAGATCCGTGACAGAACCCATTACTGATATAGTATGTGTTGATGTAGAGAGGGATGAAAAGCGAGATGGCGACGGTGGAGGCTCGGGCCACGAAGCCACCCAGGTATCCAAGGGCGATCTGGGAGTCCGTGAATCCCAGAGTGACAGAGTCTCGTAGCAAACGAAAGTATGGCAGAACCTTCTGCGATCTATTAGTAAGTTTCCCGGTCTTGCGGGGGAACTACTCACCGGCCGTGTCGGGTGGTCCGAATCATGCTCTTCACCGTCGTCCTCCGAGCCTGAGTCTGTCTTGAGACCCAGAAGGACGCTCCAGCCCTTGCCCTCCTCGCCCTTCAGGTCTCTCAGGCCGAAGAAGACGAGAATAGATACGACAAATGCCACAAGGCCTACGACGTAGAAGCTATCGGCGACGGCATCGGCCGATGTGACGCCGTCAATTTCGCCGAACCGAGCTGGGAGTGGGAGAAACAACGAGAGCGCAACCAGTGCGCCGCATCCCGTAAAGAGTCCCACATAGCCCGCCAACGCCGATGGCTTGCCGGCCTTGGCCTCTTCCCTCTCGCTCGCGGTTGCGGCCTGGACGTTTCCGTCAATGCCGCGGAATCGCGCCGGGGTGATGGTCATGTCAGACTCGAGGGACATGGCCACACTGAGTCGGGGGTTGTGGGTTGGCTTGTTAACAGCGTCTGCGGAGGTGTCGGACTTGTCGTCGTCGTCCGTCAGAGAAGGTAAGATAGCCGTTACCATGGTGGCGCTAAAGTGAGCTATATCAGCCATGCGTTCGCTGAAGGCTTCGATTGTCGTTACTTACGCTGCAGTTGCGCCAATTGCGAAGAAAACGCGCGCCAGGAGCAATTGCGGATACACATTCTTCGCCTGAACGAACAGTATGAGGGCGGCGCCAATAACGGCGTATCCGATGACAGCGACCCATCTCACACCGAGCCGATCCGAGATCAACCCCCAAACCGGACATGCGACGAGCGCAACGAGCTCGTCCACGAAGCCGAGGGTGCCGACGATATCGCCGACGCCGTCCTTGACACCAATTAGGTCGGTAATGACAAAGGATATGCTGCTGTTGAGGAAGACGAGAAATGAAATGGAGAAGAGAGAGATGCCGAGGAGGTATGTCACTGCTTGTAGTGTTGTGGTCGCCTCGGAGAAGGGCAGGTATCGAGAGAGAATCGCCATGGTGAGGGTATCCAACGCAGTAGGCGTTGTGCTGAGAAATCCAGATGATTCTCGTGTTTGTTGCCGGAGACCACCTTCCGGTCCTACTGTTACATCTCGCGGCAAGCGGAGGAAATGCAGAGAGAGGTGGGCGGTTTTGTTTGTTGTTGATCACAAGGGAGAAACTACGTCGAAGTGGGTAGCTGCGGTAGCGCAGTGCCGGTGCGGGACAGCGGGTGGGCATCATACACTACCTACCTAGCTAGGGACCTATGTAGGTACACCGTACACCTGAAGCTCCCTGCAACAGCAAGTCCGATAGTCCGTCCGCTTTACATAAGCGCCGCACCAACAACCTACCCCCCCGTCACCGCACCATTACGCACACGACTGCACACCCCCGCCACCGTTCGGGTCTGATATGACGATCGCGGACTGTTGGGGAGTAAACAACGTTTGAGGGGGATTTCTTGCACTTTGTATGCTAAATTTTTAATTTTTTTGTAGAGGGTTTTCTGGGCTCGATTCATTTTTTTGTGATGGTCGCTCGACGCACTTCTATTGTCCTAGCTACAAATCGCAAGATGTTTCTAGTTACCCCTGAATTGAAAAGAGGTATCACCGTGACGCCCAACGCCGGTGGCCAGGCATTACTCACGACTTTTTTGCCTCCAAAAATGACAGTTTCTGAGTAGCCCTGTTGATTCCCCGACTCCATTGCTTTCCCAAACCGTGATTTTCTCGCCGGCATTTTGATTTATCGTCCGTCATTATACATTCTACCATGACCAGAGCACTTTGTGGTGCAGCACCCGAGCTCCAAGTCGTTCGAACTCGAATGGCGTGACCCACGAATCATTGGCCGGCAGTTTGGCAAAGACACTAGCTCCCTTCCATGTCACAACCTGTTCATCCATGTCCCTCGCGCTTCTGCTGACGAGAATGCGGTCAAACAGGTCAGGCCGCCTGGCCTTGAGCTTCTCCTCCAGTACGACGGTGAACTGTGGAGTCTTTGATCCGCCACCAACTACCATGATGCTGCCCAGGTAATCGCGCAACTTTTTGTCGTCCCCCTTGGCTGCGTTGTAAATACTAGTAAGGATGGCAAGATCCAATGGTGCGGTAGGCAGAACACCGTCGCGCTCGATCGCGATTGCCTTGGCACTCCGTGCAGAGGCATCAACAAACATGCCGGCGGGCGGCTGTGCCGGCGTCGCACCGTTCGGCCCCGGCGTGCCACCATTCCTTGCGGGAGGAGCCGGGCTGCCTCCGTTGGCGCCATCTTTACTTCCGCCAAAAACAAACGGCGCAGGCACCGGCGTACTAACACCCTCTGGCGCCGGCGACGGTGCGTTGGATCCTAACGGGGTACCGTTGATGCCGTTCTCGCCCCGTTTGAGAAAGTCAAATGGCTGCAGCTTTTCCTTGACCGGCGTCGACACATCCGTCTGCGTCTGCGTGAAGCCATTGGCAGGAGCAGCATTCAATGAAGGCTTAACGAGAGCCAGAATACCAAACTGGGCCGCCGACGTCGGGTCATCAGGGATGTCCGCATCATACGCGTTGTAAGACCGTTCAATCAACTTCCTTCGGCCTTGTAACTTGTTGCTGTTGTCGAAGATGGCCGGGTCGTAAAAGCCCATAGGGGCTAGAATGACCTCGTCGTATGTCTTGAATTGGTACTTGTGTGTCGGCTGGTTCGGAGCCCGCAAATGGAACTGATACAGCTGGACAGAGATATCCGCTTGGGACATGGTACAGTGCTTCATCTTGAGTTCCTCTGCTAGCAAAAAGTCATGGCGTTTACGAAGGTTGATGTCCTGGTAGGGGAAGTTGTCGTAAAGCAGCATCTTGATAAAGGTTTCCGTCACGTCGTAGCCACCGTACTTCAAGTTGATCCGAGAGTCTTCGACGCAAAGGCCATCCTCAACGCAAGTGATGGACGTCTTTTGGGCGCCAACATCAACGACGCAGGCCTGAGTGTATCCTGCACCAAATGTAGCAGCCATGCTCTCTTGAATGAAGCATATCCGGTTGAACTCGAACCATGTCATGCAAGATCTAAGAACCTGCTCGACGTACTTCTTGTCGTAAAGATCGGGGATGACAAAGACGCAGCTGTACTGCCTCCACGTACTGTTCTTGGTGAGACCCAGCTCCTGTCTGATTGCTTTATCGAGCAGGGTCTCGAAATCGTCAAAAAGGTGTTCGGCGTTCAGGTAGTCGTCCTCATTGAACACGCCATGCTGGATTGGCCACCAAAGCTTGAACTTTGGCTGAGAATCATCGGGTACTCGTTGTGCTTGGTGTCCGATGAAGCAAGAGGCGGACGATTTGGGATCGTCTAGGTTGTTGACGTCGGTCCAATCGATTTGCAAGGGATCGTTGTGTGTTTGAATGATCTCGGGTTCGGTCCGGCGGTTGTAGTTCAGCACTAGTTCTTTGGAATTGGGCAGTACCTTGCGCTTGTTTGCGCGCATGTCCAATTTGAGATCGCTACACATCTTGTTGTACTTCTTCGACCACTCCTCGCCATATTGCTGGTCTTGGGTCTTTGCTTCGAATTGCCGGCGGGGAAGTGCTTCGTGAATCTCGGCCTCCGTCTGAGGGAATTTTGACGCAAGTGTCATCGGAATTGATTTGGGGAGTGCGTCGCTAGCGAAGCCAATCCGGAGGTTCTGACTGCCCGGGTGGATGACAATGACCTTGGATGGGTCGAGACCTGCGGCGGCATCGGTAGGCGCTTCGTCAGGTTGGAGTTCGGGAATTACGAGAGGGACTTCGGCGCGGCCACTCTGTGCAAGGGCTCGATCTCTGTCCTTAGCAGCTTGAACGATTCGGTCGCGGGTGGCGTCGCCTTGGAGTCGTAGAGCGAGAATCTGGTCATCGCGCTTCATGTAATCCCTAACGAGAACGGGGTCAGCATCAAGACAAAGGGTCCTAGAAAAGAATCTATCTCAGGGAGCATACGTATAGTAGTTCTTCTGGTTGATTGGCGTGACATCCGGCCAGCTGGTTTGCTTCATACCATTGTCGGTTCTCTCCAGGCCTGCGATTCGCGATCAGCATTCTGGTATCGCAGTAGACAGCTACGCGTTGACTTACCCTCTCGCAGGAGAACCCTCTCACTAACTTTGCCTACCATTGTGTCGACTTGCTCCTGATGATTGGAGCCAGAGGGCAAGCTGGCGTTGGTGTCACGGGTTTCCAACAAGAAAACAGATCGATAGCGACAGCCTCAAGGTCGGATTACTCTCAGCCTCCTCGTGAGCAACCAACCATCGTCTTCGGTAGCCTGTTGGCCCGTGCATACGAATGTGGCTAGAAACCGCCTGTTCAAAGTCAGCCCCAGAGGCCGTGGCTCGAGCTGGAGCGACGGAGTACTATTAATCCGAGGTCCGTTGTTATGTACCTGATGCAATACTTACCTATTACGCTCGTTCCGACGCTGGACAATGGTCATTGTTGCTCAGTCAAGGCCAAACAAGGCCAAACTGCCACAAGGCCATTAACGTGTCGCATGTCACGTCTCGAACCTGACCTCACGACAGCAAGAGCACTTTCTTGGCACGGCACGAGGTGTTCCTGATGGAAATAGTCTCACTCGCTATGGCAGCAGTCTGTCCAACAGGCGATCCCTGTGGTATCGCTGCATTGCGTGCACAGCTGGGCAGCTAAGGTCAAGTCATCGACAACGTGATCCCGCTTCTTCCCCCCATCCACTGAAGCTTTGGATTCGCGACTCTAAGCGGTCCAAGCACTTCAAGTAGCAGGCCGCCTTGTGGCTCCGGTGAGCAGCAAATCGAGTAGCAAACCATTGGTCATGAGCTACATTGCTCGGACTCGGTCTTGGATGTTCGGTTGCCTTCATGCCTAGCAGCCTAACAATCGCTTGTTTTGCATAAGCGAGAACTGAGTGGATGAACTTGACACGACAGTTTGCGCCGAATCAAAATCCAGACAGATGATGCGAGGCTAGCATCTCCCGGGGACTTCGGTGAAAGCTCTTTAACTCTAAGCAGTCATGGTGTAATTGGGTGGCGGCTTTTCCCACGGGAAGTACCGTGAGGCAAGTGATGCTACCGTGAGCTCCCCGATGCTGGTTTAGACAATGGCCAGGTTGCTTTCTCATGCTCAGCGCCCCATGCCCGCTGCTACTGTTGTTTACATCTTTGTCCTTTGTATTAACCACGAAAACAACTCTCCCTCGGAACGACGTTGTTTCCCAAGGAATCAGTAGGGACGAACATAGAAGCAAAGGATGGAAACACGTACCATGCGAGGCCCGGGCTGCTGCTGCTGCCTTCATCGGCTATACTCTTCGAGTCACCTGACAGCGCCCCAACCACCAAGCAATGACGTCGTCACGTAAGGTTCTGCCTGTCACGGAGGAAACCATACAACGTGCCACGTTTGCTTCATGACTCCGAGACGATTTCAGACACATCTCACGAAAGACGCTCGCCATCTCGCTCAGTCCAACTTGAATCATCATACAGCATAGACATCTCGCAGCTTCACACACGTTGTAACCCCGCATTTCAGTTCACCTCTCATTCTTAGTCAAGAAGTTCGACATCAAGCCATGCCTGCCATTCCCATTTTCAAAGACACTCCGATCAACGCCTCCAAGGCGTCGGGGGCTACTCCGCAAACTGAGGAATTACAATCCAGCGCCAGTTCCAATAATGCCCCCGAGCCATCGCACAGTCAAGTCGGCGCACCCGCATCCGTACTCGCACCATCATCCACCCAGCAGCAGCAGCCATACCCGCCGGCACAGCCTGGTGCCGCCCCGTCTCTCCCTGTCCAGACAGCTTCCGCACAAGCATATCCTACACCGCGGCCAACTCCAACTCAGAAGACGGATGATGTCAGCCCTCCGCCGCCCCAGCCAGGCGCTGCCCCGGTGCCCGTGACAGGGACTTCGACGCTGCCTCCGCCTCCGAAGGCTGGCGAGACCTATCAACCTCCAGCACCAACGCCCGCAACCCATGCCCCCCTTCCTTACCCTCCACAGATGGGTATTCCTCCCCCAACCATGTCCCAATCGGCGTTGCGAGGTTCTTCCACGTCTATTGCCACGGGACCTCAGATGACTGGACCGCGACTCATCCCGCCAGGAGGCGATCCTGCACTTAGCCTTGAACACCCTCCGGGTTACCAACAGGACGTCGGTGCGTCTGAGTTCAGCAGCCATCAAAGAGCTGCTCACCATGCTGCGGTGACATCGTCTGCCGAGAGAGGATTTCAAGCTCAGCCCGAAGAAGGGGTTTGGGACACGGCAAAAAAGTGGGCGCAAGCTGCCGGTGGCACTCTAGCCGCAGCTGAGCAAGAGGTATGGAAAAGGATCAACAAAGACTAGAACTGCCTTGTGCCAAAATACCAACCCACATTTCCCTATCAAGGCCCAGTTGTTCAGTCGAAATTCTAGCTCGAACTTGGAATGCCGTGAAATCGAGAAGGATCGATTGACGGGCAGCAATCGGTCGGTTGATTGATTGGTTTCTTCTGGGCCAGTTGCAGCTGGCGATGTCTTACCGGACTCCAACCTCCAAGCATTAGGCACCCAGCTTCTGCCCCCTTCACCCCTGCCCAATTTCTATCCAGGTTCACCCATTGTACAATCTCACACCATCGATCTAGCGCGGGCGTGTTCGGCTTTGTGATTGAGTCTTTCTCTGCCCACACAAGTGGTCCTGTCGGGTTTGCTTTCTTTTCGATAGCCCGAGGGCTGCCCGGATCACGAACTGGCGAAGGCTTGTCAAAGAGCGAGGGCGTGAGGAATCTAGGTATGACACCTAGCACATTCTATTTACGGCGTCGCCGTAACTCGAGATCGACTTGAACCCGAGAAAAGCACATCTAGCCGGAGCTAATGCCTTGCCAAGCCCATCATTTCCTGGTCGCCCCATGAGAGAGCTAGACTAGCTCTAGCTATGGTAAACATCAAACGCATCGATAAGACTGATAAAACGCCGACCACCATAGCGCACCATGGAGAGTTCATCGCTACCTTGCTCGCCTCCTTTCCCCTTGCGGCTGCAGGTGGGATCTTGTCAGCCTTCCCCAATAATCCGCCTGATGTCTGTTGTCCAGTTGAGCCAAATCGACAAGCAATCGATGGCGGGGTAAAGTCGCGTCATCATTGGCCCATGATCTCCATAAGAGCCGTGCTATAGACAGCGGCCATGGCTGGAGAATTGGCGTAATTTCCCAAAACGTCCGAGGTTGTCATGCGAGCAAGACAGCCGGCCCATGTTGGCGGCCAGTCCGGAGGATCCACAGAGCAACTCATCGAAGGCACGGCAGAAGCTAGCCAGCGAAGACTGGAGACTCTGGGAGGCCAACGACGAGAGACGAGCCGTTGCATCCATCGCACAGACGAAGGGGTCAAAGACGGCCTTCTGGGCGGCTCTCGGAATGCACGTCTGATCTAACGGGGAGAATCATTTTTCTACTCGCCTAGCGTTGGGGCGTCCGTGGCGTGGGATGGCAAGACGGGTGTCCGCGACCGTTACCCTACTAAGGAAGCCCACGCTAAGTTTCACCAACAGAGACACAACCCATAGGGACGCACAACAGAGTTTTTGGCAGACTGGCGATGTGCATCGTTAGCGTCATGTCAGTGTTTGCAAGTGGGTGGCCTGTCGGCCTGTCGCCAACCCATTCGCACAACAAGCTTCAACAATACACGAGTTCCGTGCTGGCGGCGAATGATGGTTTGGGGGGAGGGGGGGCACTTTACGCGTGTACACTCCGTGCCGGATGGTGGTCCCCGGGTCTCAAGTCGTGGCCACAGTCTACTACTAGGTATAGGTACTATGATGGCGGGAGCAGGCGACCTTCATAGGCGAGCCCATTATGGAATTATCAAGGAGATCCATGAACGACTGAGCTATAGCAGATTTCTGTTATACGGATGGACAACTCTCCTCTCCACCACGTACCAAAACAAACGCAAGACTACCAATAGGCTCGAGAGGCATTAACGTGACGCGGATTATTGCCGCCAAGCGACTGGTTAGTCGTTCAGCGATTGGTCTTCTGTTGGCAAACCTGATTGTTTCCAAGAACAATAGCTTCCTTTTCTTGTCGATATCAACCTTTAGCCACTCCGCTGTCAGAATTGTGGCTCCGAAGCTGTGGTCCAGATCAGCTCACTGTGGCACAACGTGGAGGTACGTATATCCACCACAACAGACGGCGGAACGAATCGCAGGCTATCCGAGACGAGGTGGGCGCGGCTCGCTAAGAGGCGCGTCAAAGGATGACGGCGCGGGGGGCAACGGCGGAGGAAGGAGGGGGGGTGAGGAGCAACCAGTCGCGAGGCCAGATCTGTTGGATCGGCAGCAGCAGTGAACCTTCTTGGCGCAAGAGCCAGACGGAAACCGTCTCTACAGGACGATTTGCAGAGGAAGGTTAAGGTTACGGCACCCCGTAGTGGTTCAGTCAGCAGGCAAGAAGTAATAGGCGCGGATGGAGAGCCACTTTAGCCAGAGGATCCGGATGTGTCGTGAGTTTCGTCCATACTTGGCCAGTTCTTGACAAGTCTCACGTCTCATACAAGAGCCCAAACGCCGGCATCTGTGTGGCAGTGGTATTTGATATAAATTCGATCTTGATTTGATTTCCGTGGCAGCCGGACACGTCTGGCAGACCAGTCACAAGGGGACAGACAGACCGTTTGGATGGGGGGGATGAACCCCACGGACGGCAACGCGCAACAATAACTTGGGACCAAAGTAACTGCAGAAAGGGTTGTGCCGGAGCGGCTGCCGTCATTGGAAGAAACAAACATGCAAACGAAAGCGAAGCGGTACGGGATGCGGCCCGTATCATGTACCTATGCAATTCATGGCAGCTGAGGTGTGGCGCCACGCCACGGCCTAAAGATAACGAACACAGAGTCGGCGATTGATTGCTGGATAGAGGAGGCGCGAGGCGATTCAAGATGAGGCTTAAGCTTGTCATATGTGGGAGGGCGAAAGTGAAGCCGACTGATCTACAAGATGCAGTACCATCGAGAACTCCCGTGACACTGGTGATTCTCCCATCACGACGGCACCCTTGGCAGGCACGTAACGGAGTGATTTTTTTTTTTTTTTTTTTGCGACGGTTGACGGAAGGCACGTGAGAGATGTCTGGTGATTAGGTAGGTACTGTACAGTACTAGTTTAAGACACGACAGCGGCACGGAGAGACTGGAGGACTGTGAGAACGAGGGGTTCGCGTGCCGACGAGAGTCGCAAAGAGGGACTGCGGTCAACGGCCAACTCAGTCGAGGGGCTAAAGCGAGACAAGGGTGTGTCGTTCTGTGACAGATCTGAGACGGCTCGCACCCCTGCAAAACCCCTGGCACAGCCCCTCCGTCCTCAGTGGACTCGGAGTCGACAAGACCTAAATCCAGCAAGTCACGACCGCGAGTCAGTGGTCGGTAGGTAGCATTCGACATGTTGTAGCGTAGCGTGCACTACACTGCACTGCGCTGCACTGCACTGCACTGCACTGCACTGCACTAGGCACACGACACCATAGCAAGAGACGCGAGGCCCGCTATGGGAAGCCAGACATGGCTTCCGGACCATGGCTCTCAACTTTTCAACGTGTCGCTTCAAACTCCTTGACGTGGCCTGTGAGGTGGGCAAAGACGTTGCGGTACAGAAACGACGCAGGGATCGGATAAGAGTGGTCAAAGATGTGAAGGGAGGACTAGATAGGAAACAAGGTTTTAACATCAGGGGGGGTGTTCGACGGACAAGACGACGATGTCGAGGGCCGGAGACGGACAAGTCGTTCGGCACCGAGTGGAGTCGGAAATGGAGAGTCGAAGGCACATATACACAAACGCGACAGGGAACGGACGAAGAGAATTAGAAGAAAGAAAACGAGGTTGCGTTGCCTAGCTAATATCCGCTAGATTGAAGACCCTCCAGGTAAGGGCGGACGGGCCACGTACGACAGACAGTAATGGATGAACAATGTCATCAGGTAGAGTGCCAGATGCCGTGTGGTAACTTTGCACTCTGCAAGGTACATACTACGCACACACTCGCAACGGAGGGGAGGGAGTACGTACTTTCCCCTTTCAGGTACGGATACAGGAACGACGAGACATCAAGAACCCAAGCCCAGGGCCAACCAACCCGCTTGCCACACACGCACCCCCCCCCCTGACACCCCCTCCCCCTCTTCTATTTCCACCCCCTGCCGATGCTTACCTCAGCGACAAATCATATTGCGCCGCTGGCCAGCTCAAAGTCAACTTCAAACGTGCCTGCTCCGTGCCGATAGCACCACCACCACCACACACCATGTCAAGCCGACCAACGATGTCAAAGAGGCCGACAGCGTCCCGTCTCCAGCACGGCGCTCCATATACCCCCCATCACCGATGTTAAGTAGCACGATTGCTTTTTGTCACTCCTTTTTTGCTCTGATCTCCCGATTTCACTACTATGGTATGTACTTTCCTCCCCCTTTTCGCTTCCGGGCTTCAGTTTGGGTGTATCCTCGGCGACTGGTCCCGACTTTGCCTTCGCTCCCCGTCCGCAAGGTTTTTGTGCGCCATCCTGTCGTCCTTTTTCCTCCCTCTCCATCTATCCTTCTCTTCCTTCTTTCCCTTTTGGGCCTTTTCTTCTTCTTCCTGGAGACGCGATGCCTGTCACGCGGGCACCCGCTCTGTTCGGCTTGTGTTGTTGGGCAGCGGAGTGACTGACTTGACTCCTCCTTCCTCCTGACCACGCCCAAACTTTGGAATCCACTTACCAACCCAGGCTGGCTGGCTGGCTGGCTGGTCTGTTGGCAAAAGACTAAAGATTCCAATTCCTTTGGCGAGTCGCATCAGGGCTCAGGTGGAGTGGCCTGGAAACAACTGCAACTGGACCTGGAACTGGAACTGGAACCGTAGATGCAACTGGGATCTCTTCGTCTGACCCCTCGTCTACATGGTTCCGAGGCTGCCTCCTCTCGGCAACACTCCGGTCGTGAATATGTCCCTGCAGCTCTCCCGGAACACAGCCAGCCAGCCAGTCAGCCAGTCAGCTAGACAGACAGACTGACAGACAGACAGACAGGATGGAAAGAGGTGGATGGCCCCAACTGTCATCCACTCACATCGACCCTAGGCGCATCTTCTCCGATCTCCAGCCGTGTGTGCTTTGCATGCTGCAGCGGCCAGCTAAGCTCAGCTTAAGCTCAGCTAGCTCGACAAGCTGCGAACTGGAAGCAGCCTCTTTGCTCCGCAGCCGCCTATCTGAGAAGTGGCATTTCTTGTAGCTCGCATCAACCCAAAAAGCACATCATGGCTGCTGCTGCATCCGTGCCTGTTCATGCCTGCCGTGGTCTTGCTCGCCATTGGTACAACGGCCGAACGAACAAGAAAAAGAAGCCCGAGAGCGGATCTGCTGGAAAGGATAGGATGCCAGGTTCATCATGTGGGGAACCAGGGATTTGACAAAATAGCAACAGGGACACCCCTGCCTCGCACATGCTGCCAAAACAAGAGCCCGACGTCAGGATCCTCTTGCTTCTTGTGCCAAACACTCTCTTTTCATGATCTTCGTACCCGGGCCTGATTGGCCCTAGGAAGGCCGCCAACAGATTCTCTAGTGCCCACACCCGGCTGCTACACAGACATTGCCCGAGACCCCTCTCCATGGCCCCCATGCCCCCCTCCATTGGCCTGGGACGGGATCAGGACTGGACCTAACACCGCGGCGGATTTACCTTGCAGACGTGCCGTACGGACTCGGCCTACAGACTGACACTCCAGACAAGTCGCATCGTATCATTCCGATACTGGACTGAGGTTCGTCCGTGACCCCTGCCTCTTGCTTGGTTTCCGCCACGAGAAAAAAGGTTGGAACCTGGCGCAAGAGCTGTCCGCGGCGAGACACGACAAGAAGAAGGGCAGCGAAATCGAAAACTACCAACAACCAAGGCGCACATCAGACCGGGCCCAGTTTAAGCTAGTTTCGGCTCCGCCTTCGCTCCCAACTCGTTCCATCATACGGCCGGGCTGAGTTGAATGTACAACGCAGCAAAAGATGAAGTCCAACGTGCCGGCCACGAGCCACTAGCAGTAATCCATCCTGATACCTCACATCCAGTCTCCCCGGCCCCTCCTTCTCCTCTCTGTCTCTGTCTCTGTCTCTCTCGCTCGCTCACCGGCTCCTGGGGCCATGCCGCCACATGTGGGTGTATGGGATGAGACAAGCCACCTCCTCGGGAACTATTTCCTTCGGATCGCTAGGGTCCTCGCCAAATTTCAGCCCTGATGGCCTTGGCCGGAGAGCACCGAAGGGGTGCGTCTTCTAGCTCATACGTCGTGTCCGGTTATCGTCGATACAAGGCGATCCAGCGGGTGGTCCGTAGCCCAAGTTGGGTCCTGCATTTCGTCACGACGAATATCTCTGCTACAAATCCACAACTGCACCGCCGCCGTGGGCGCACAATATGGCGAGGGTACGTACGGGGGGAGGGGGGTCTAAAAAGGCCTAGAAGAAAGAGGGAGGGTGTTGTGACAAGGCCCTTGTAGGTGTATCCGTATAATGAGATGGATGGACTGTTGCGCGGAGATAATCGCCATGGTACTGTACATAGTATGGGCTACGGTAAGCGCAAGTGAACGACGTCCCATCCGGTAAGCCCATTCACTCACTCATTCCTCTTTTTTTTCCCCCTTCCCTCCTTGATTTTTTCATCCCATCACTTGCTTCTCCCTGACTGGTCAGCTGCCTGCCCTCTTCATGGGCTCTTCCTTTCACTTTCATTTTTATTTTTTTTGCTCTTAACTTCCTTCTATCTCTCTTGCTCCTCCACACACACCCCTCCCCCCCCCCCCCCCCCACCCCTCTCTATTTGGCTCTCAGTCCCTCGGATTCCCCACACCACCATCAGCCCTTTTCCTCTCAGTCCTACTTTCACTCTCCATCCGGACCTCTCTCTGTCTCTTCCTCAACTAGATTTCCCCCCTCTTCCCCGTCACGCTTTTTTCTTCGCAGTGCCGAGTTCGTGCCATGTACATAGTTTAAGAACACACATTCACCACCTGGGTATAGCCCTGTCATTAAGTTTGATCCTTGTTCTCGATTTCCAAAAACAGGTGGGAGTTAGGCCGCTCCCTGGCTCATCGGCATCTCGCTCCCACACATCCACATCGACGAACAGATGTGACCTTGTCCACCACCAGAAATACACCCCTGCAACTCTCGCCCTTGCGTCTCTCTTATTCTTACTGAGCCAGGCCAAGCACAATTCTTGCACGCTTGCCTTTGCCGCCCCCCCCCCAGGTTCACAGACAGGAAGAGGTTTGTATCAGGGAATCCGGCTTAGCTCCAACCGACGTTCCGAACCTGACCGTGCAGACCTATTGGCCTGTTCATGGATGATGCTTCTTTTTTCCCACACTACTTCTTTTATACCTCCAGGATCCGTCTGCACCGCCCCTCGACCTGTCTTCTTCTTGCTCTCCTGTTGCGTCCCACTTACCAAGGTCTCACTGCTCTTGATTCCCATTGCTAGTCACTCCTTTTTTTTCTTCGACTCACATAGAGAGAGAGAGAGTGAGAGAGCCTTGTAGCCTATAATATTATTTTCTTCTTTCGAGGGGGGGCTGCCTCTTCTCATCTATAATACCTACTCTCCGGGAGCTGGCTCTCTTCACCCTGCCAGGAACCCAGACGATCACCATCTTCTCTTTTTCGTCATCAAGTCACCAGGTCATCAAACGAGGTTGCCGGTTACCGCAAACTCACTACGCTCCTTTGCCTTGCTGCCTCGAGTATCGTACGAACTTATACATTACACTCACATAGCCCCGACACTCAATCGCACGCTACCACACACCTTCTACATCACGCAGTCCAGCTAAGGACGGGAACCCCGACCGTGTCTCCCACTCCCACCAACACTAGCCTCATCGCGAGGACCCGCTGTCCCTAACGCTCACTATCAACCCGCCCGCCCTGCGAGGAAGAGGACGGAAAGAGACCCAGAGGCGTCACGAAAGAACAGAGAGGCCAAGAAAGGAAAATAGAGAGAAAAATCTACGTGGTCCCCTTCCCCTGCTCCCGACAAGCGGCAACCCGTCACGCCCGCCCGCCCATTACTCGCCTGGCCCGGAGATTATTTGTCTCCCTCTGCCCAAGTTGGCCACTGCGCCAGACTCTTCCATGTAAGTTCCTGGATGTGCTTCCTGGCCGGCGCCCTGTCGGATCGCGTCTCTTCGCTACGTGGGCACTGTGGACACCCTACCACGCCCCCCCCCCCCCTTCCCTCTGCAACTGCCGTCAGATGCAACTGCCACCCTTGGTGTCCCTCGTCCGAGGATCAATGCTAACAACCCACCGTCCCCGTTCAGCATCGACCCAATAATTGATTAACCGCACACTCCCTGGTTCTCCTCCTGTCTAAGCACCATGGACTCTGCTCAGGCACAGCTGTAGGCCCCCATCCCGTCCCTGCAGCCTCCGGCATACATGACTTACAAGTACGATTTAGTCGGCACCAAATACAGACACCTTCCTTCACTTTCAACCCCAACAACAAGTTCAGAAGAGACGTTCCGCCTCGCACAACGCCCATCCTCAACATGAACGGTAATGACATGCCCGTCAAACAAGAGGGCGTAGGAGCACCCACTGGAGTCTGGACGACCCCAACGTCTCAGGGCATGCGGCCCCGACCTGCTACCATCCACGAAGGCTTCTCTTACAGCTTGGGCGACGACTACAGCGCCCTCCACTCCTGGGACTCATCGCCCCTCCCAATGCAGCAGACTCCCAGCGACGCCATGTCCCGCCCCGTCTCGGTTCACCAGCAAGACTTCTACCCCGTCACCGCCATGGAGAACAGTGAGTCAACCTCGCCAGAGGTTTCCTCTCATGCTAACAGCCCTGTCAGACTGGCACCAGAAGCCTTGCGAGGACACTTTCGAATTCCCCAGCCTGGACACCGAGATGATTGGCCAAGCGTACACCACGGACGAGGCCATTCCCGTTCTTGACCTGAGATACCAGCAGCAAGAGGGCGAGGCTTTCAACTTCGACTGCGGCCCCAACCCGAGACGTATGTCGGGCTCGTCCTTCACCATGTCAACGTCCGGTGCCCTCTCCGATATGCCATCCTACGAAGACTTCTCTGCCGCTCTGTCAGAAGCACCGTCATTCAGTTCGGACTACCCCCCGCCGTCTAACCGCAACTCGTTGATGTCCTCGACCCAACTGTCCCCCGTGGCGTCTCCTCGGATGACACCTCAAAGCCGATCTGAACTCGTCAGGACCCAGAGCCGTGGCCGCGCGTCTCCGTCACCCCGCCCGGGAATGCGATCTGCTCCGTACAGCGTCGAGCGCGGAACGACAAAGAGATGGTCGACAGGTTCATACGGGACCCAACAGAACCGGCGTCAAACACCGTTCGTGTTCCATCCCGGCCACGATGCCTTCGGTGCCCACCAGCGTATGTCTTCTAGACACTCATCGCCCACGATCCAGCACCAGCAGGTCCCTCTGAACTTCACCAATCTCCAAGCTGCCCAGCAGCACCACCCGTTCATGATGGCAGCCCAGCCGCAGTACCAGAGAAACAGCATGAACAACATGCTCTTGCCGTCCCAGTTGCCGTCCAACGGCTTCCACCCCGATGCCCATCACTTCGAGGCCCCGCCGCCGCTTCTGTCCCATGGGCTCTTCCGTATGCTTCAGAGCAATGCCGATCCCCATTCCCTTCACAGCCACTACACGGACCTGTCAGACCCGCCCGACCTGTACGCCTCTCTGCACGAGGAGCAGATCCCGCCTCCCCCCGAAGACATGAACCCGTCTGACCCGGATCTTGTCCCGCACGAGCAAGAACTACGGTTCGAGGGCGACCTGTACACCCCCAGATGGGTGAGGGGCCACGGCAATAAGCGTGAGGGATGGTGTGGAATCTGCAAGCCCGGCCGCTGGTTGGTGCTCAAGAACTCGGCATTTTGGTACGACAAGTCCTTCACCCACGGTATCAGCGCCGCCACCGGCAACCCGTTCCAGGAGCCCCAGGAGACACGCCGAATGGATGGCAACCCGGACGTCTGGGAAGGATTGTGCGGCAGCTGCAACGATTGGATTGCACTTGTCAGCAGCAAGAAGAAGGGCACCACGTGGTTCAGGCACGCCTACAAGGTATGTAACGCGGCACCCGGCCGTGGCAAGACCGCCACGCATCAGAGCATGGACTAACTCGCCTCTTTTCTAGTGTCACACCCATCCCAAGATCAAGGATGCGCCAAAGCGTCGACGGGAAAGCAACCACAACCGCAACCTGGCGGCGTCTCAGATGGCCAAGCCAAAGGTTGAGCCGCAACAACAGCAGGCGCCTCCCATGCCACAGCAAGCTCCGATCACGCCCCAGATGACCCCGTCGGCGGCGTCCGCCACAAGCACGCCGACGCCCGCTCAGATGCAACAGCAACATCATCATCAACAGCAGCACCATCAACAACAGCACCAGCACCAGCATCAGCAGGCCCAACAACACCAACACCTTCAACAGGTGCCGCCGCCCATGCCCCAGATGACTCATACGCAAATGGGACAGAACCACGGCCAGCCGGGGAATGTCATCAATCCCTTGGAGGGCATGCCTGGCATGATTTGATGGCAGTCCTGGCTGTTGCCGCCACCCATCCTTGATCTCGAGACTCTTTGGTTGCAAAACCGCACATCAACCCCCCCAAAAAAAGATCGCACACGACTGATACCACTTCTTTCTTGTTGTTGCCTTGTTTTTATGTTTCCTTTGTCACACAATTTGACCTCCGCCGCAGCGCGAGCCTGTGGTACAAACACGCCGAATCGAAACGTCGTCATGAAAAACAACGAAGCCTTTTCTTGACCTTACCTTTTATAGACACGGGAATCACGAGAAAATACTCGGAAAAGGGGAACGGGAGAGTTGCTTGAGGGTTGTCGGACTTGTTTGATGAGGAGGGGGTGGGTATGGAGAGGAAAACAAAACGTCGTCGATTTGACCACCCAACCTTTGGCCCGGGGGCGGCGCCGCGCGCGGGGGGGGGGGCGCGGGGGGGGGGGCGGGGGGCGCGGGCCGCGCCGCCCCCCCCCCCCCCCGGGAGCGTGGGCGCGG